>JACEEZ010011851.1:45000-67500 GCA_016584305.1 Chionoecetes opilio
TTTAGAGGCAAGGCATACCCAGCTACGCTCTCACACAAGTGCTTAAAAGTGTACACACATACACACACAACACCCGTCACTACCTTACATAAACAACGCGTATATTCGCTATAAGCATGCACTGAAGGAGGCCAGAGAATCAAGCAAAGTATACATGGTGCGTGCTTATAACGCGCGCATGCACGCACGCACGCACGCACGCACGCACGCACGCACGCACGCACGCACACACACACACACACACACACACACACACACACACACACACACACATACACTTACATACACACATAGAGTAGGAACATTAAAGTTTAAACTCTAAAGTCGGTTATATGAATTGCTTCATATATCATATCATGCACATTGATGTAGAATTATCACACACACACACACACACACACACACACACACACACACCAGACATACACACACACACACACAAGGTAGGGAGCGGCTGGTCTGGCCGTCTGGTCGACCCACCGTCCCGCCCGAGTCTCAAATGGCCGCTGCTCGGGAAGATTTATTACACTCGCCTGTGAGTAAATGAGCTAAAACTCCAGCGCTCATCCACCCGGCCAGTGTGTAGCTAGCAGGGTGACCAGCAGGACCAGGAGACGGCAGCAGCGCTCTCCTTCCACTCTTACTCGCATGCTTACCGTTGCAACATATTTTCATAGCATGACGTTAATGGTTGATTGAGAGTGACTTCCGATGTGTACTGTACGAGGGAGTTTTTTTCGGCACACCTCGGTGGCTCGCGGTGTTTGTGTGCGGATGTGAGTCGCTGTCTTCCGAACTCACTCCTGTGATCGTGTGACTAACTAAGCTTTGGACGCTCAAAACTTAAGCAAAAGTTCACGAAACGGAGGACATCAATCTTGTATCATCGCGCGGCCATATTGTGAGAGCGGTGCGCGGCGAGGCTGAGCCAGCGCCGCTCAGCCACCGGGGAGAAGATGGCCGGCAGCATCGGCAGGCAGATCAGCACACTGCACAGTAATATCCATCCACGCAGTATATCCTTGATCACTACAAGTGTATTAGAAGTGTGGTGGAAGTGCCTGGCAGCAGGGAACACCGCCGGCGGCCTGTGGGACTGGTTTCCTGGCCTTGACTCTCACGGCCTCCCTCCATGACAGTCTTGACAGACAACGCACAAAACACTTTGTATTTTAACTAAGAAATCGTACTCGTAGTAATGGTGAGTGAAGATTATAAGAAACTAGAGTAAGTGAAGCTCCTAATAATCAAGGTTTCAAGTGTGAAGCGGGAAAATAAAGTGACGAAAATAGAGATAGAAGAGTGCGATGGAGAAAGTGTCGGGAGAGAGAGCGGCGCCGCGGCGGCAGCCCACCACCGCCGCCCTCGTAAACTTGTCCGCCGCTCGGGTGTACGGCCATAAACCTCTCATGATTATTTCGATTTTTATAACGGCATCCACTGCTGTTTGTTTATTTACCTTTCACGGGTAAGCGCAGGGAGCATCAGTCTTGATCTGTGCCAGTGTGGACGCGCCAGTGCTTGCTCTGAAGGATGTATAGACAGGCAATAGTAATACTGCCTGACTCCAGATTGGTTTATGGCGGTGTTTTATTGCCCGGCGACTTGTGCTGCCAGTCTGCCGCGGCCGCCTCACCGCTCCTCGCCGCTACACATACCGTTGCGTTGGTTGGACAAGATTAATACCGTCGCTTAGACATTGCGATACAGGTTTCATGAAAAATTTAATTGATGAGCAACTTACTGTAGGCATTAAGTAGATATTGCAAGCAAATTACATGCATTACCTGTTTATCTTACGCGTTCACGTGTTAAGCCTCGGTGGGCAGAGAACATTGATGTAGGATATGAGTTTGGAATCTTGAGTATTATTGAAAAAAAAGGCCATGCTTCCCAACATCGATTGATCTTTATGCAAGAAAAGACATACCTAACCATGAAGAATGATACTATCAAACATTTTGTGTACCAGAGTTTGCTTACATTGAAGAAAAACACTGTAACGAGAACATACAGTACTAATTCACGTATAAAACCTAACCATAACCATAATACCTACATCATTATGCTGATGTGAAATAAAAAAATTATGATGCACTGTACAAAAGTAATTACATATGCATTGAATATAACTATGTATATATATTATATATATATATATATATATATATATATATATATATATATATATATAATATATATATATATATATATATATATACATATATATTACAGGTGTTTCTATGGGACGTAGAGCCCCAACCAAGATGAGACGTGACAATATGTGTTTTTATCAATAACTGCAAATAAATCATTTTCAAAGATACTGAGTGTGTGTGTGTGTGTGTGTGTGTGTGTGTGTGTGTGTGTGTGTGTGTGTGTGTTTTGTGTGTGTGTGTGTGTGTGTGTGTGTGTGTGAATAGAGAGAGAGAGAGAGAGAGAGAGAGAGAGAGAGAGAGAGAGAGAGAGAGAGAGAGAGAGAGAGAGAGAGAGAGAGAGAGAGAGAGAGAGAGAGAGAGAGAGAGAGAGAGAGAGAGAGAGATATTGCAGCCCACTCAAAATCGAATGAATATGCACATGAGGTTTCCTTGCGAATAGACACCATGAATTAACAATAAAATGACGAATAACTACAGTGCAGCACCTAAATAAAACAACTATGGCAGACTTTTAGTTCTCCTTAAAACGAAAGCTTTCCTATAAACAAATAAACATTGAGATCATCAGATATTGTTTAAATCCAAACCTACATTCAGTGGAATAAGAAAACTTTTTACATTTGTCGGATGTAAACAGTTTTCGGAAAGTATTTGCTGGCGAAAATTCCTGAAATCTCGGAGAAGAGTCAAGGTCCAAAGATTCTATAAGACTCCCCAGCAAAAACTGAATTACAGAGAACGGGAAATTACAAGTGGGCCAGCTGGAGGGCGGGAGGCGTGAGGGTTTGTGGGCGGGGCGACGCGGGGACGTTGAAGAATGGGGAGGAGCCTTGGATCACGAGTATTATGGAAACCAATCATATAATTACTGCATGAGTGGTTTTACAGCAATCACATGGGTATTTATTGGAGCTAAAGTGTATAGATGGTAAGATAGTTATATTAATCTCTTCTACTGAGTCATTTCGTGCAACAGGTACTAAGGAACTATATACCGCGACGTTCAGCCACTTCCGGCAACCCTGACCCTGATCTGACCTCACTTGACCAATTCACACGTAGGTGAGGAATGTTTGTTAAGCCTTTGAGGACACCCGCTTGACCCTTGCCTCTAACACCTGCCCGCAAAGGACCTACTGTGCCCAGGCCTTCCTCAATAGTTGCCAGGCCTGACTGACGACCTCTGGCAACTATCCGATTCGTCTCCATGACAACCAGTGACGCCGAAATAGAAAGGACCTTGATTTTGACGCGACTGTTTCCGCTGCTATAATAAGATGATGATGGGTCTGATAGGGAAATTTCACACATGGACAATTCATGGGTCAGTGTAGCGAGGGTGTGGGCGAGTGACGGGACGGGACAGCCCTTCCTCGAGGCTCAGGACGAGGAGGAGGACTCACTAACCCCCGTCCAGCCATCCTTGTCCTCGTCACTGCTGTCACCACCACCACCATCGCCACCGCCGCCGCCAGTGAAATCCTATCGACTTAACGATTTTATCATATGAATCATTGCCTGGGAGGGAAAATGTACTTGTAGTTTATTATTATTGCTATCATTATGATTTTTGTTATCATTATTAACTAGCATAAGTTACCCGTAATAAGTATGATGTTATGAAAGACGATCAAAATGGCTTTGTATACACGTAACATCGTGGTTTTTTTTTTTCTCTCTCTCTCTCTCTTTCTCTCTCTCTCTCTCTCTCTCTCTCTCTCTCTCTCTCTCTCTCTCTCTCTCTCTCTCTCTCTCTCTCTCTCTCTCTCTCTCTCTCTCTCTCTCTCTTCCATCACCCTTGAAAGAGAGATTGAAGAGAATAGTGACTCCTGTGCCAGGTAAGTATGCCCCCAGTCTGCAAAAAAAACCCACTATTCCTTCAACTAATGAAGAAATTGAATAAACATGGCTGAATATAGTTTATAATCATCCCACGGTTGACCTTAACCTTTCCTGGAAGTTTGGTTGAAATTAGGACAGAAATGGCGGACCCTTAGCTGGACAGACGGTTTGCGACAGTCAGTGAATTATGGTAAGAAACTCTGCGGTGACACATTGCCATGTTTCACTAACTCCTTCGACTTTTATTCAATACTATTACGTTATTTTTATTATTATTATCATCATTATCATTATCATCTTTATTATTACGTTGTTATTATTATTATTATTATTATTATTTGCGTAATTTTTTATTATTATTAATACTATTATTATTACTAGCAGTGGTAAAAGTAGTAGTAGTAATAGTACTAGATTATACATGTATTTTTATCTGGAGGAACAATGCGGTACGGGGCAGAGCTATAAAATAATGCATCAAAGGGAGCGAGAACAGGCATCGCGGTGTTGTATTTCAATAATAAGCCAATCACCGGACTAAGACTAAAGACTCCAGGACCACTTAGCGTCATTAGCCACTTAACACGCCATTTAGGAGAGGAATTCGCACTCTTTTCTTTGTGTGATCTGTTCATGATTTTTGTTGACTTTACGTGGCTTTGGTAAACAATGGAATCGTGTGTGTGTGTGTGTGTGTGTGTGTGTGTGTGTGTGTGTGTGTGTGTGAGTGTATGTGTGTGTGTGTGTGAGTGTATGTGTGTGTGTGTGTGTGTGTGTATGTGTGTGTGAGTGTATGTGTGTGTGTGTGTGTGAGTGTGTGTGTGTGTGTGTGTGTGTGTGTGTGTGTGTATGTGTGTGTGTGTTTGTGTGTGTGTGTAATAAGGCCAGTAACTACGGAACAGGTAATCTATATGGATAAAATCATGAATACTGATAGTAAAATAATGATTTCCACTCATTTGCTGTCTGTTTGATACAAAACTAATGAAATCTTAAATTGTTCCAAATATTTTAATTTCCATTAGTACGGTCCAAATATTTTTTCTTAATTAATCACTGGATGCAAGAGTTCTAACGTCTTTAAACAAGTTGAGATCGGCTAATACTTTAATCATGGTGGAATAAAGCAAAGGATGGGAGAATGAGGCAGCGTCAAGCCCCGCGGCCACCCTCGCCTATTCCCGAGGCGCCACACAGATGATCAGGGGTTGTTAGCACCCCTGTGTGACCTACCGCCTCCTGCCCCTCCCTGACCTGACCCTCCCCAACCCTTACCTGTCACCACCTGTTTGATCCCCTACCTCCCCCCCCCCCCCTTCATCCGGTGTTTATCGGTCTGCCTTCCCCTCAGCCTCGCCTCGGTGACCCCCTATTTGTGTCATGACGTATTGCAGGATGACACTCGTAACTTCGCGTTAATCTGATAAGCTGCTGCCGCATGACACATTGCAACCCATAAATCATCAATTTTAAGTTTCCACTAGGCACGCACGAGCTCTTGAGTTCAGTATATATATATATATTATATATTATATATATATATATATATATATATATATATATATATTTTAAATATATATATATATATATATATATATATATATATATGAAGTTGCAGCCACTGGGTTCATGGGTCAAGTAAGTTTAAGTGCTGGTGCTATGTAGGTTTGCACCGTCAGAAGCGGAGTTCCTTTGTATGGGTGTTGGTCAGTCCTCCCGCTGACTGCCTCCATAACGAGACTCTAGCCCTCCTGAACGTGCCACGGCACCCCTTGTCCCTCCCCTGCACGAAGGCAACAAACCTTTGGTCGTTCCACAAACGAGCCTCTCAAGGCCACAAGTCGACTCCCCTCGCCGTGGTCCAGTCCCACTACCGATAAAAGCCTCGGCGCGTTCCCGCGGGAAGGTCGGCTGGGCGATCATGACGCCTAATTGTCTCCATAGAAGATACCGTAGGGAAGGCCTCCAATCTAGCAGCACCTGCGTTGTCCTCAGGCGAGTGCGTCATGGAGGCATTTAAGACGTGCTGATATACTTATTCCGAGCGAGGCCCCGTGAAGGCATTTCCTATATATCCAGAACAGACAACCCAGGCATGACGCAGAGTCTCCGTGGCCGAGGGAGGGAGGAAGGTAGACGTCGGCGGCGACAGTTGTCTCTGAGGGAGGCTCAGGTGGGCTGGGACGGTGGGCGGGCAGGTTTGGGATATTAAGTGCATGGAGCAAGTAGTGGGCGCTTCTCGCACCCACCCTCTAATTTGTGCCCGCCCCGCCCACCCTCTGGTTGGCCTGTGATCCACCGACACCCTGCCCCCTGCTCCTGCCCCTGCCACTGGCGCCACCCAGGCAGGGCTTGCGAGGGGCGTCCTGCAGGGCCTCGCCGCCGCGCCACCCAGGTGCTTTACGGAGATCCCACACTTAATGCAACACTTCCTCGCAACATCCAACGAAATTAAAATTCTTTTTAGAAAATTCGCATTTACCCAGAGCAATTTTCGTCTCAAAATCCGTCCTTCCACAAATCCCACCCAGGTCCAATGCAAACCGAGATATTACAAGCTGCAGAAGAACAGTAATGATGAAAATAACAAAAATAACAATGCGAATGATAGTAATAACAATTAAAATAATAATCCTTTCAGCATTATACCTATTACTGTTAAATCATATTATCATTACTATCATTACCACTCGTATTAATTACTAAAGACTATTCACCTTATCATCTGCTTATGTTTGCTGTCATCATGATAAAGCCTGAACACACACACACACACACACACACACACACACACACACACACACACACACACACACACGCATAGGGGTACTCCGTAGTGTAGTGGTTAGCACGCTCGTTTCACAACCGAGAAGTCCCGGGTTCGATCCCCGGGCGGAGCGGAAACATATGGGCTGTTTCCTTAAGACCCCAGCCCCTGTCCACCCAGCAGTGAATGGGTACCGGGTGTCAGCCGGGGGTTTGTGACCCCCCTCCCGGGGTGGTGGCTTCGGCCTACACTAACCACTAAGGATGAATGATAAAAATGTTGATATGGAGACGGGGCCATACGAGCGTTGCTCTGGCCCTGTAAAATACAACTAGATGAATACACGCACACACACACACACAGCACCCTCGCCTTGCTCTTTATCCCACAAGGTAACCACAGGGCAGGTGGCTAATGACCTTGACCCAAGCGATGCCCCTCGTCAGGTGAAGAGTCAGATATCTCCTTTATCAGACGTCTTGATAGCGATGGATGGACGAGGAGGATGATTGACAGGAATATGGAGTTCCCAGAAGCAAACTTATCTTTTAAAACCACAAAGTACACAGATAACGAGTGTAAATAGTTACTCGTTTACCTATTAAAGTTTGGAATAAAAATAATGTCTGGTGGAGAAAGATGGAGGAGAAGGTACTACACATAACCAGGCTGAAACACATCAAACTATCGATCCAGTGAGTATGGAAGCTTTTGAATAGTCTAAATAGCTTCTTACTCGTTTACCTATTAAAGTTTAGAATAAAAATCGTGGTGGAGAAAGAGGGAGGAGGAGGTACACATAACTAGGCTGAAAGACATCAAACTATCGATCCAGTGAGTGTGGGAGGCCGCCCCCCCCCCCTGGCGCTCACCTGGGGGCGGCGGCAGGTGTCCCCTAAGCCAGCATCGATTGTGTGAGTGACGGGTGTCGCCTTGCCTGCCAGCGGGCCGACGGGCGACGCATCTCGCCTCTCCCTCCCTCCTTCTACTGTCTCCTTTTCTTTCATCTTTTTCCTTATGTGAACTCCTGACGCTTGGAATTTTTTAAGTTATCATCAATTTTCATTATTTTTCTTAACTTCTCTATACAAATTTGCTAAACTTTCTTCGTATTTGCTGTAGTTTTATTTGTCTATTTTATTAATTACGTAATCTGTAGAGTACTATATCATCAATAATCTGTCAAAAATTTAAGGGGAATACTTAGAAAAAACTAGTTTATGTTGAAAAAAATAGTTTTGTTAATTCATTTCCTCAGCAAAATCTCACATCAACAAAAATAAATATCGAAAAACGGAAAAAAAACCCAGTAAAGTGAAGCAGTACATATATACCACCTGCACCATACAATTCTAAAAGAACACAACAGGCCTTCCAAAACACTCGTGAAAAATGGTAAACTCTAACCCCTTAAATGGGACGAGGAAAAGGGGAGCAAAAGAACCACGAGGGGAAAAGGGGAGCACAAGAACCACAGCCTCAGCATTCCCTCCCTCGCAGGGCCAACATGTCACCGCCAGGCCCCCAGAACCCTACAGCAGGCCTATGACTTCTCCTGCCTTCTCCTGCTCTAAATCTCCCCGCCTCCCTCACCACTAGGATCCTAATAGTTCCCTGACACGCTACTCTCACTGCCGCCTCTGTCCCGATGTAAGAATAGCGTCCTGGTTGTGAGGCTTGAGAGAGAGAGGGAGAGAGAGATAGATAGATAAGGAGAGAGAGAGAGAGAGAGAGAGAGAGAGAGAGAGAGAGAGAGAGAGAGAGAGAGAGAGAGAGAGAGAGAGAGAGAGAGAGAGAGAGAGAGAGAGAGAGAGAGAAGAGAGAGAGAGAAGAGAGAGAGAGAGAGAGAGAGAGAGAGAGAGAGAGAGAGAGAGAGAGAGAGAGAGAGAGAGAGAGAGAGAGAGAGAGAGAGAGTAATATATAAGTATACACCTCGCGTATGCCTCCGTCACTCACAAAACCAAGTAATATAACATAGCGCAGCAAGAACCCGTGATGGAAAGCCGCGATACAGGCCGTCGTAACTCTGTCGCAACACCGAGGTAACACAATGCCCGCGAAAATCACGACGAAGTAACGCAACGTCTCGCCGCCGCCGCCCGCTGGTTGAAATGGTCGTCCGTCCCGGGGAAGACTTCTGAAGGAGGTCGTGGCTCGCACCAACACGGCCCCGGGGATGTGTTGGCCGAAGAAATGAATGAGGATGAATGTTTAAACTGCCGCAGATACCAGGAACGCCACTGCCATCCTTCCCTTCCTTCTCTTTCCCTCTCTTTTTCTCTCTTTTCTGCCTTTGTGAAGTAAAAATATGCCGTGGTATATAATGAGGAAATATGAATACAGGTTCAAAGTCTAGATTAATCGTAACTGATATTTTATATGATGTCTATTTTTATATATAATAGTGATGTTATTTGTATCTGAATAAATTTGTTTAAAAAATATATAAATAGGTGCTATAAAATTGCTTAGCCTTTTTTTTTGTTTACAAGAAAGAACTTTTACCTCTGCTGAAAGATCACTGAATCCTCACTGGAGAAGGAAATTGCAAAAGCTATACACACAACACTTTCAGCTACGATTCTGAACGCCATACAAGCCACACAGTAACACGTCCTCAGTAACTAGCTCATTAAGTCTCCCTCGAACTCTAAACATTCTACTGGAGTAAGTCTTAAAAGAAGAAAAAAAATCTTTGGTCCTGGGCGAGCGGTGGGGTCCTCTTGCCTGACTTAGTTTTATTGACCTCATTTGGTGGCACCTCCGCGGCGCCCCCCAGCGGGACCCATCACCCACACCAGTCAATCTTTGCCCTCCTTCTCCCTCCCTACTTGCTTGCTTCCTTCTCTCCTTTCCTTCCTTTACTATCCTTTCTTGATTTCCCTCTTTGCATACATCCTTTTCTCCTTTCTTGATTTCCCTCTTTGCATACTTCCTTCTCTCATTTCCTTCCTATTAAATCCTTTCCTGATTTCCTTTCTTCCACTCCCTCCTTATTTGCTTCCTTTTCTCCTTTCCTTCCTGTTTTATTCTCTCCTGATTTCCCTTCTTCTCCCTCCATCCCTGCTTGCTTCCTTCCCTCAATTCCTTTTCTATCCTTTCCTGATTTCCCTTCTTCCTCCCTCCTTATTGCTTCCTTTTCCTTCNTTAGAAATTTTTTGAAACGTACTTTATTTTTGTTTAAAGGGGGGCAAACTTGGGGGGAAAAATTTTCTTTAAATTTATTTTTTTGTTAACCCCTGGTTTAAAATGCTGGGTTACTGGGGGGCAGCTCTCA
The DNA here is from genome assembly GCA_016584305.1 of Chionoecetes opilio. NCBI lineage: Eukaryota > Metazoa > Arthropoda > Malacostraca > Decapoda > Majidae > Chionoecetes > Chionoecetes opilio. Next base: position 55,046 of record JACEEZ010011851.1, read on the forward strand.
TGCAAAATACCCTTCGGACTTGACTAATATTCCGCGGTTACGGCGTTTTTTTGTATAGAATGCCCTGAAACGCCTTTAGCTTTTTAAACCAAAATGTTCCAGGATGAACCAAAAACGGAGGGGCCCCTAAAGCCTAATTTTTCTTGAATTGCACTCTGTAAAGGCTAGGGTGGCAACACACACACACAACACCAACACCCAAACCGCACCAACCCCGACACCACACCCCCCCCACACAAAACCACTTTTTATCCGGCTGTATTTTCTTATAAATTCTTATATTTTTGGCCTCACACACACCTTTTTTTTCCCCCTTTCACCTCTCTGGCGCCACTTTTTTTTAAAGTTTTTTTTTTCTTTTCATTTTTTTCATATTTTTTTTCATTATTCAGTCATGCCTACTCTTTATTTAGAGAGAGGAGAGAGGAGAGAGAGGAGAGAAGAGAGAGAGAGAGAGAGAGAGAGAGAGAAGAAGAGAGAGAGAGGGGGAAAAGAGAGAGAGAGAGAGAGAAAGGAAGAGAGAGAATCAGAATCGAATCAAATGCTTTTTCCCTTAATGTACAATGGCTTTTCTCTTACTTATAAAAAAACATTACTGGTGAATATGACAGGGAAAAAAGTAATTACTTACATAAAAATACTAAAAAATTTGTATATCATAACAAAGATGTGTATAAAAATTAGATATTTAAAAATTCTAGAAAAGGCCCCCCTAAAAGAGGTAAGTAGTTAAGGCTTTTTTAAAACTCGGAGTGGGGGAGTTTTTTTAAATTTTAGTAGGGGCTTTTTCCGCTCTCGGTCCCTTACTAATAAAGAAGGGAACATTTCTGTGTTCCTTTTGGGACAAATAGGTTTCGATTTTGTTTTGTTATGCATCTTTATCTGGTTACAAATGGTAATTTTAAATAGCCACCAGGAAATCTTATGGGTACTTTAACCCATCTGCATTGTAAAATTTCATTTTTTCTTTCATCTTTATCCATTTAAGTTTTTTGTATCACGGGAGTCGCACGGCGCGTTTTTTGTAACCCCCAGCACCATTTTGGGCAGCGAAGTTTTGCATTTTTTTTGTATTGCTGCAGGGGGTTTCATTGGTGTTGCCCCATATCTTGAGTCCGAAATTAATTAATTAAATAGTGTAGTATAACAATCACTCTGGGCCCTTTGTCAAAAAAGTCTTTCATCTTTTAGAACTTAAATACTCCGTTACTTTTTTTAGTGAGTTGATGTATTGTGTGTCGAAGTCATGATGTATCTGTCAAAGAAAAAACCCAATATTTTGACATGCTTGGTTATTTTATTTTATTACCGTTAAAGTTGAGGGTCATATCGTCTGGAATGTTCAAAACAATTGCCGTTTTCCCATAAATATAAATTGAGTTTTTTTTAGAATTTTAAATAAGCCACTTTTTAGGAAAGTAAGTCTTGGCATTGACAGCGTTATTTTAGCCTGGTATTAGTTGGTCTACGTTTTTGATTTGCCACTGGGGATAAACGGTATCGTCTGCATACTGAACAAAAACCCAAAATCGTTTAGTACTCCGAGAACTTTAAAATATAGAAAAAAAATGGGCCCAAGGATAAGCCTTTGGGGGGGACTCCAATGTTCTATAGATTTGGAGATATTTTTTTTTTAGTGGACTGTTTGGGGTTCTGTTAGAAGATAATTTTGGACCCAAAAAGGGTCAAATACAAAATTAAGGCTCCTTCCCATAAAATTTTCGGATTAACCTGTCAAATGCCTTTGACAAGTCACACAAATTTATCTATTATTCCCTTTTTATCTGGGTTACTAATACATGGTTGGATATTACGTGGAGCAGTTTCAGTGATTTTGGCCTGAATCCATTTTGAGTGTGGGAAAAGTAAAGCATTCTTTCTGGGGTGGTGGGAATTTGTTGGGCCCCCTTTTTTTCTAAATTTTTAAATCGGGAAAGAGAGATTGGGTTGTAATTAGGCTCAAATTACTATCCCCCCTTTTAAAGATGGGGACAACAAAGCATTTTTTCCAGGGTTGGGAAATTTACCTGTAGCGTTTAAAGTTTTTTGAATTCAATTAGGTAAAAAGCCGTGTTAAAGGGGGCTGTTTTTTAAAAACTTGGGGAAAAATGCCATCGACCTACATTTTTGTCTCTTTATTTTGGATATTGTGAAAATTTACAGTACAACTAAAGGGTTTTTGGGGCCTGAAAAAATTTATTTTTACCACATTATCATTTTTGGGGCTTAGTATCTGTTAGTAAAAAAATTTTTTTGACTTCTAAAAAGTTTTTTTTCCCTACGTTACAAAAAAGTTTTTTTAAATTTCCCCCCGCCTTGTCATTAACATCATCGTTTAGTGATTATGTTTTGTGATTTTTGTTTGTAAAATACCTCTGATATTATTCCACATCTTGCGATTACCTTTACTTTGTGGATTATGTGGTAGTATGTCTTTTTTGTCATGAAGCTTTTCCTTAAAGCTTTTTTTTTCTTCTGTTATTTGTTGTAAAGTTGTACTTGTGTTATCTAATTTCAATTTCCTTTTAAAAATTCTGAAATTCATGTTATCTTTTATTTTCCCTTTTAATCCAAGGAGCAGGGGGTCTATTTACATATTATTACCCTTGGGCAAATTGGGCAACTGAAATGAAACTTGTTGGTATTTTTTTCTGTCATCAAAGTCATCAGTTAATGTAAATTTTTTCAAGTATAGAGGGATTTAGCAAGCGTCCAAAATTTTTTTGTTGTTTTAGGGGCCCTGCTTTGAACGTTTTCTTATTTTTGTCGTTTAGGTTTTTCTGATTTCGACTTTTAGATAATCATGTCGTGATCTGCGATAGTACTGGGAAGGAATCAGGTTGAAAAACTTTCTTTTTTGTTTGTAAAGAAAAACGAGTGGTGGCAGACTGGAGTAAATCGAGTTGGTTTGCTTATTAATTGGGGAAAACTGCAGCATCACCCATTTTTTGAAATTTACTGTTTTTAACTAAAAGGTTTCATTAAGGTCACCGAAAATAAAATGGGTTTCTTACGAGATTAAAGGTTTTAGGACTTCCGAAGATAAACGTATGAGGGAGCGGGGCTTGGGATGTTGTATATCCCCTAAATGATGATGGTAGTTTTTTTGCTTTAATTGTAACCCTATGTTTTCAATCCATACAGGGTTTTAAAATCTGGGATGATACCTTAAACTTAATTTTTCCTTTAAAAAAAACCACTCCCCCTCCGCGGCCCTTGTCATGTCGAAATAGATTTTAACCCGGTATATATAATGAATCAGGGTGTGTTAGCAAGCCAAGTCTCGCTAATCGAGAACTCTGTATCACGATCAACAAAAATAGTTTTTTTTTCTCAAAGCGATAAGAGGACTGGGGGTTGAGGTTCTATGGAAGACGTCCTTAGTTTTACCATATTTTCAACGGCAACTCTTTTTCCCCAAAACCTTTTTCTATAGTACATACAGACCACTTTTGTACCTAACTGATAAAGGAGAGAGAGAGAGAGAGAGAGAGAGAGAAGAGAGAGAGAAGAAGAGGGAGGAGAAGAGAGAGGGGGAGAGAGGAAGAGAGAAGAGAGAGAGAGAGAGAGAGAGAGGGGGAGAAGAGAGAGAGAGAGAGAGAGAGAGGAGAGAGAGGGAGAGAGAGGAGAGTGAAGAGAGAGAGAGAGAGGAGAGAGAGAGAGAGGGGGAAGAGAGAGAGTAAATAATCGCATATCACAAAGAGGAGAAAAAGTACATTCGAACCCAAACACCAAAAGACAAGACACCGAATCTGCTTTTTATATAAAAAAAAAATTACCTTTTGGTATAAAATCTTCTTTATGGCATTTTTTACGCGGACCAAAAACCCTCCAATTTACCGGGGCGCGAGATGGACAAACAAAACGAGTCACAACGCGTTTCCCACCGTCAGTACGATGGATACCTTTAATGGGTCGGTTGCTGAGTGTCCGGGGCCAGAAAGTTCGGGAACCCAAAAGTCCAAAAAATATATTTGCTATTTAACCCTTTCACACCCAGATCTTTCTTTGCAATAAAAAAAAAAAAATTGTTATCATAAAATTAGAAAAGTAATGAATTACCAAAATTTGTTTTCGCAAGGATACTAAAAAAGGGCATGTCATTTAATAAAGCTTTTATTTACTAAAAATCGTCAATGGTAGCCAAATTAAATGGAAATTACGTTTGGGTCTCAAGGGGTTAAATTAAGACAGTTTCCATATACATACCTACATCATATTGAGAAAAAAAAAGCATAAATAGGAGGTAAAATGGCCAATGAAGATTGACACAAAGCTACACAACGCAAACAAAATATTCACATGGTATAAATTATCGAGTATTCCTTCCATGAGTCTGCCGGGAAAAAAATACAAAAAGGAAGAGTCAGGAGATGAAGGAAAGGACGTAGCCAAAGATCCACAGCAAAAAAAATGAGAAAATAAATAAAAATAAAGAGGAAATATAAGGAGAATAAAAGGAAGACTTAGAGTAAGGAAAAATTACGAGAGAAATTTCTTCATTGGTTTAATACATACTTGATCTTATTCATTTCCCTCACACCTCACGCTCAGGAAAAGAAACCCTCACTAAGTAATTCAATAGTTTCTTACAAGTGCTTGTGGGCCCTTCGGACCCATGTATTGATGTTTGTAGTAGTAGTATATTTTAAACAACAATGTGAGTGCAAACTCCAATCGTGTTGTTGCTGTCGTTGGTCACTGGTCAAAGTGCCTCGGGGTAGACCACCTACCACCACCGTAGCCTGCCCCACCCCAGCCCCACGCCTGTCCTGCAAACACACACACCCACCCATACACACACACACACACACACACACACACACACACACTACGGGGTACTCCGTAGTGTAGTGGTTAGCACGCTCGGTTCACAACCGAGAAGTCCCGGGTTCGATCCCCGGGCGGAGCGGAAACATATGGGCTGTTTCCTTAAAAACCAAGCCCTGTCCACCCAGCAGTGAATGGGTACCGGGTGTCAGCCGGGGGTTTGTGACCCCCCTCCCGGGGTGGTGGCTTCGGCCTACACTAACCACTAAGGATGAATGATAAAAATGTTGATATGGAGACGGGGCCATACGAGCGTTGCTCTGGCCCTGTTAAATACAACTAGATGAATACAACTAGATGAATACACACACACACACACACACACACACACACACACACACAACAGAGCAACAGAGAGATGAGAACAGTAATAAAAGATCAAAAGTCAGAATGGTGCAGTATGATAAGTGGAGTTCCTCAAGGATCAGTATTGGCCCCAGTGATGTTCTTGGTCTATGTAAATGATATGGCAGAAGGAGTAAACAGTTATATGAGTTTATTCGCTGATGATGCTAAATTACTAAGAAAAGTAGTAAGTAAAGAGGACTGTGAGGATTTACAAAAGGATCTAGATAAGATTTTCAGATGGAGTCAAATATGGGAAAGGGAAGTTTAATGCCAAAAGTGTAAAGTGAGGGAAATGGGCAGTACAAAAAGAGACAGAGAGGAAGTATTCGAGGGAAACGAATGGATATTACAAAACAAAGGTCGAAAAGATCTGGAGTATGATAAGGGACATTGTCACCAGAGAAGCATATAACAGATCCAGAGATACATACCAGTGATGAGGAAATAAAAGAAAAACGGAGAAGGATGTAGAAGAAATTGCGACCAGGGGGATAGGGCAGTGTTTTCCCAAAAGAAGGAGATAAAGTTGAGAGGATAAAGAGACCCTGGCTAAGCCAAATTCTATGAAAAAGATCAAGAAAATAACACTTGAAAAGCAAAGGGGAATTTTATGGCAGTGTTTGGCAAAATTTCTAAAAAATTAAGGAAGTTTGGGGGGAGATAGAATCAAAGATGCAAAAATTTGGCCAACTGAAGGGGGATTAAAAAAAAAGCCCCCCAAAAACTAAACCGAAAAACCTTTGGGAAAAAGGAAAGAAGGAATTTTAGATCGGCAGGGGAAAATAGAGATTTGGGCGGAATTAAAAGCAATGTCTTTTTGTGGTACACAGAATACAAAGATCATAAAGAAAAAGGAACCATGCAGAGGGAAATTTTAAAAATAAAAGCTTCCGCCAAAAGCTTTCCGGGAACACTTTGCAAAAGTGTTAAGCAAAAGTTTCAGGATTAAAAGGAAATGGGACCAAGTTGTTTAACACCTACGAATCTTTTTTCCTTATGTTACAATTGGAAATACATTTGGTAAAAACAGCAACAGGCACACAAACGGTAATCCATATTTAAAAGGAAAAATTTTTGAAATCGCAAGGTTTAAGAAAAGTTCAGTAATTAATTTAAAAAGGGTGTTTTTGCAATTTAAAAAAATATCAATGACCAGGGACCAAGTCGTTTTCTCGGATTTATTTTCCCGAATTTTTTGGGGCCTACCCATCCAAATTGCTTTCTTTCGGTTCCCCGCGCAAACACAGCAAAACGCTTCCTTAGTTTTAGATTTGTAAAACCTATTAATTGTCGTGCCGTTTGCCCTGTGGGTTAGATGGGTGAATGGTGAAGGGTGGTTATTGTGTGCAATGGTTATAAAATCCCAGGAAAGTGTGTCCACCGAACACGGTGGGGGTGCTGCGGGCTGGGTTGTCCGTGGCCAGGGGGCGGCCGCTCTGTTGAGGGCAGGTGTTACCCCCGTATGGCCGGTGCTGCTGTGTTCCTGCTTTTTGTGGCTCATCGTGTACAGCCCCAACGCTGGTCCTTGCAGGGGGTCCCCCGCCTTTCCCCTGGGGCCCCGGGTCCCGGCCGTTTGGGAGCCCGTGAGGGCTTGTCCCTTTGCCTTTTCCTGGGTGGGGTTTTGTACGCCCATAGTGACTCTGAGAGCCCGCGCCTGCCACCCGCCTTCAGCACCTCCGGCTTGGCGGGTTGGCGGGATTGGGAGGCCCGGGGACAGAAGGGCACGGCGTTTGGTCCTAAATTTTGAAAAACACCAGGGCGGGAAGCGGGACGCGGGGGTTGGAGGCCACCGGGCGTGGGGGCGGCGCAAGGTTGGAGGGACATCCCAAAGGTCCCTTACGTGCCGGTTAGGTTCCTGGCAGTGGGCCCGGTGTAGAATTGTTTTCGCATGGGCTACGAGGCCAAGTGGGGTGAAACTATCCCGCCTGTAACGCCTGGGATAGAAAGGGGAGTTGGGGTTGACATATCCTTGACCTAGGGCGGGTGGAAGATTGTGAATACCATCAAGTAGTGCGGTGAGGGGCCAAAGGAATCTGCCACCTGCAAAAAGAGGGAGGTTTGGGGGAAACCCCAAAGGACATAAGGGCGGGTTTTAAGGCGGGAGATTTTGGGGGGAACTCAGGGACAGTAAGGGCGGGATCAAGGCGGGGGGTGTTCCTCCAAAAACATTTGGGGGGAATCATCCAGGACAGTAAGGGGGTTTCAAGGCGGAGAGTTGGGGGAAATCCATGACAGTAAGGGCGGGATAAAAGGGGAGAGTTGGGGGAAATTTTCCAGGGAAGAAAAGGGGGATACGAGGCCAGAGAGTTGGGGGTGAAATATCCATCGACAGAAAAGGCGGGATAGAAAGAGGAGAGTTGGGGTGAAATATCATCGACGTAAGGGCGGATCGAGGCCAGAGAGTTGGGTGAAATATCCATCGACATAAGGGCGGGATAGAAAAAGGAGGAGTTGGGGGTGAATATCATGACGAAGGGTTAGGGGGCGTGGACTGGGAGGCCGAGAATTGGGGAATTTAACCTTTTCGCTTTTAAGGGGCCCGGGATATGGAAATAAGGGGAGGTTGGGGGGAATATCAGGACAAAAGGGGCGGGATAGAAAGAGGGGATTTTGGGGGGAAAATTATCGCAGTAAGGGGGATTGAACCCCGGAGGCCCTGGATTGGGGTGAATACCAGGGACATAAGGCGGGATGACAAGGAGGGGGATTGGGGGTGAAATCCAGACATTAAGGGCGGGTTTGAAGACGGGAGGGTGGGGGAAAATATTAATCCAACATAAGGGTTTACCGATGGCCGGATTGGGGGTGAATCCAGGGAAAATTAAGGGGCGGGTTTGAAAGAGGGAGAGTTGGGGGTGAATCCAGAAAATAAGGGCGGGTTTGAGGGGGAGTTGGGGGTTGAAATTAATCCATGGACATTAGGGCGGGAACCCGGAGGCGGGTTGGGGGGTGAAATATCAGGGACATTAAGGGGGATTAGAAGGAGGGGAGTTGGGGGTGAATGCCAGGGACTTTAAGGCGGGATGAAGAGGGAGAGTGGGGTGCATTATTATCGACATTAAAGGGGGTTTAAAGGGGGAGGCCCGGGTTTGGGGGGAATACTCCCATATAGAGCGGGATAAGGGGATAGGTTTGGGGGGGAAATATCCAGGGAAAATAAAGGGGGGATTGAGAGGGAGGTTTTGGGGGTGAATACCCGGGGGACGTAAGGGGGGATTCCAGCCCGGGATGTGGTCGCTGCGACTTGGGAGGGAAACGCAGGGACTTTAAAGGGGGGGATTAGACCGGGATGTGGTCGCCTGGCTTGGGAGGGAATACCCCCAGGAATTAATGGCGGATTCAAGCCGGGATTGGTCCCTGCGTTGGGAGATTATGGCGGGACATTAAGGGGGATTGCAGACCGGGATGTGGTCGCCTGCGACTTGGGAGGTGTAATGCGCGGGGAAATTTAAATGGTGGGATTGCAGACCGGGATGGGGTCGCCTGCGTTGGAAGGTGTAATGCGCAGGGACATTAATGGTGGGATTGCAGACCGGGATGTGGTCGCCTGCGTTTTGGGAGGTGTAATGCGCAGGGACTTAAGGCGGGATTGCAGACCGGGATGTGGTCGCCTGCGACTTGGGAGGTTTTGTAATGCGCAGGGACTTTAAAGGCGGGATTGCAGACCGGGATATGGTCGCCTGCGATTTGGGGAGGTGTAATGCGCGGGGACATTAATGGCGGGATTGCAGACCGGGATTGTGGTCGCCTGTGTTTTGGAGGTGACACGCGCAGAGACTTTAAAGGGGCAGGGGATGGGGACGAGGATTGGAACTCCGCGATTTTGGAGGAAAAAGTGAATGGTTATAATGGGTTTGGACGGGAAGACTGGTGCGGGGCCTGAGAGACTACGACTGGGTGGCGAGAATAACCCTTGGAATGGTGAACAAGGTGGGAAAGGGTTGTAATTGATGACACTCAGCCCTGTTCCTGAGTGAAGCTGATGTGGTGGAGGTCTGGAAGGAGAATGAGGGTGTATCTTGGGGAACAGTAGCGTAGGGCGGGTTCGAGCCTCATGCTGCTCCTTTGCTCTGCGTTGAGCCTCAAGTACGACGATTCTCGCCCGTGACCGTGTCGGGATTGCATCAAGGACAACAGAATCCGAGACGTCCGAGGAGGAGAGCCCCACGACCCAGACCAGCAGCCAGGTGCCGCTGTAGGCCCAGGGAAGCGGCTGTGATGTCCCCCAGGCTCGTCTTTAAGCCCTCAATGTGCTTCTGCGTCTGTCGTGCCGCGAAGACAGGTCCAAACCGGGTACGAGGGCCCGCCAGCCAGGGTTGGGGGCCGGGCAGGCCTCGTACATGTTCCATACCCGTGGCGGCTGTAAGGGGCCGAGCCACCTGAGGCCGCCGAGGTGCTCCCACTGGCGCAAGGTCCCCAGCACGCCGTGGTCGGGCAGGGACAGGTCCAGGGTGGCGTGCAGCGACACCCACGCCGTCACCATGAAGAGCGTCGCCAGCATTGCAAAAATTTCCTTTATAAAACTTGAATCTGCCTTGGCAATCATCACTGCCTATAATCTTATTTTCTCTGAGATTCTGTCAACATGCCCCACGCAATATTAAAGGGAAGAAACGCCGTCCCAGGCATCGTAGCTTGGAGGTTCACCCTCGTGGTCGTTAAGGAACAATACACATGAGTAAATACGGAATAATGACTCTTATGTAGCGTCTTTTCCTCACCGCTCAACTCCAACCTCATTGGTTCCAATCTGCTGGCCGCACCGACACCTTCATAGTACAGAATAATGACTCTTATGTAGAGTGTTACTGCAAGCATCTTTCCCTCGCCCCTCAACTCCAGCCCCATCAGGTTCCAACCTGCTGGCCGCACCAACACCTTCATAGGGGTTGCGGCTCTTACCGACACTGTGGTTTTCATCGGCGCAATATCTACACGAATATCGATCAACCGATCAGCATTTCTTTGCAACACAAATGCTTGACAGCAAATTTTTTTTTTTGCATGAATGTACAAAAATGCAAAATGCTCATAGTTTTTTTTTGCTGCATCCTGTTTCGTCTCTTTTCAAGAATAACCATTATAAATGGAAAATAAATTTCTGATTTCTGATTTATCTCACTGTTGTGGGGAAATGGATTTGATACGAGGAGTGCACCAATCAGGTGCCACGTAGATAAGGGGGGAAGGAAGGAGGCGTGGCTTTTAGACAAGTTTGACGTAAGCTTACTATTGTTTAGGCAACCCTTTGATCTAACTCATCTGTGAACCACTGGTTGAAATAGCATAGAGGTGTTACTCGGGGGCAGCTCTCATGCAAATAACGCCTTACGGGCTTGACTAAATCATTCCGCGGTTACGGCGTGTTTTGTATGAGAACTGCCCTGAATAGCGCCTTTATGCTATTTCAACCAAATGTTCCAGGATGACCAGGAAAGGATGGTGCCTCAAGCCCACATCTTTCTTGATATTGCACTCTGTCAAGGCTATGGGGGAGCCCCCAACCCCCACCCCCCACAACACACACACACACCCACACACACAACACAACACACACACACACCCACAAAAACACACCCACGACACCACAACACAAAACGTTTACTCCGGGATGTATGTTTCTTCATTACATTCATTATATTTCTTGGCCTCACACACACCTTTTTCTTCCCCTTCTACCTCTCTGGGGCCACATTTTTTTTAAAGCATTTTTTTTTCTTTCTCATATTTTTCTATATTTTTTTTCTCATTATTTAGTCATGCCATACTCCTTTATTTGGGGGGGGGGGAAGAGAGAGAGAGAGGAGAGAGAAGGGGAGAGAGAGAGGGGGAGAGAGAAAAGAAGAGAGGGGAGAGAGAGAGAGAGGGGAGAGAGAGAGAGAGAGAGAACTTTCTTGAAAACATATCATAGATCATATCATAGAAAGATCTCCCAAGAAAATGAAAAAAAACCCACTATTCGTCTTATTTGGTATATTTTAGTCACGGTAAAGTTCCCAGCAAATGGAAACAAGCGAACGTAACACCCATCTTTAACCCCTTGATACCCATACCGTAATTTTTATTGTAATTTGGCTACTATTAGAAGACTTTTAGTGAATATAAACAATATTTTATAGATATGACCAGTTTAGTATCCTTGGCGGCTAACTATTTGGTATATTCAGTGACTTTTCATAATTTCAGGGTTCGAAAACATACATATTTTTTATAATAAAGGAAAGATCTGGGCGTGAAGGGGTTAAAAGGGAATTCAATAAGCTTCAGACTGAAAACTGTACCATGAAAACCCTTAACGAGGCTTTAAAGTTTCCATTATTGGCTCTCAAGTCACACCTTCCCGCACCTTTAACCCCTTCACACCCAGATCTTTCCTTTGTTATAAAAAAAATGTATGTTGTCGAGCCATAAATTCCCAAAGTAACTGAATATACCGAATTAGTCGACAAGGATACTAAACAGGTCGTATCTATATTACTTATATTCACTAAAAATCATCTAATAGTGTCCAAATTACATTGGAAAATACGTTCTGGGCCTCAAGGGGTTAAAAACTGAAAATAAAGAGACCAAATACACACTTGTCACGTATTTTGAATTAATGGTTTTTATTAATTTATATTCTGCCCACTTTTGACTATAATGATACAGTTAATTTTCTTATTGATGATCTCGTTCCTTACCGAGAAAAAACCTGAAAAAATGAGAAACCAAATACACACTTGTCACTTATTTATCATCATCACTTATATTATCGAAAAAACCTGAAAAAAGGAGAAACCAAATACCCACTTGTCACTTATTTATCATCATCACTTATATTATCGATAAAAACCCTGAAAAAATGAGAAACCAAATACACACTTGTCACTTATTTATCATCATCACTTATATTATCGATAAAAAACCTGAAAAAATGAGAAACCAAATACACACTTGTCACTTATTTATCATCATCACTTATATTATCGAGAAAAAACCTGAAAAAATGAGAAACCAAATACCCACTTGTCACTTATTTATTATTATCACTTATATCATGCCCACTTTTTACTATTTGACTCTAACGACACTTTTACTTTAATGACTTTGTAATATATTAGTTACGTTGGCAAGTCGCAATAACATCTATAAGTGAACGATATATTTAACTGTTTTACCTTATTTTTTCTCATAGCGTTGGACGTTTTTTTTTTTTATATATTATGCCATATTTTAATGACTTTTTGTTAGTTACGTTGGTAAGTCGCCATAACATCTAGTTACCGATATATTTC
>JACEEZ010011851.1:70000-72500 GCA_016584305.1 Chionoecetes opilio
GTTTCAAGGGGTTTAAGGGATTCTTGCTCTGTGTGGGGCGTGATATCCGGGTTGTGGGGGAAGATAAGATAAGGGAGGAATATATCTTTGTGCCTGCCTCTCCCTCCTTCCCACCCTTAACTTGCGTGACCCACTGAGATGGAAAACTGGAGTGGTTGGCGAAAAATAGGAGACAAGGTGTTGAGAGCGCAGAAAAGTCGATAGCAGAGGGAGAGGAGAGAGGTCAGGTCAGTGAAGGAGAAACGGAGGAAAGGAAGGAAGGAGGGAGGAAAGGAAGGAAGGAAGGAGGGAGGGAGGGAAGGAAGGAAGGAAGGAGGGAGATTAGGAAGGAAGGAGAGAAGGAAGGAGGGAGGGTAGGTAGAAAGGAGGGAGGGAGGGAGGGAGGGAGGGTAGGTAGGAAGGATAAAGGGATGTAAGGAAGGAAGGAAGGAAGGAAGAAGAGAGGTTAGGAAGGAAGGAGGGAGGTTAGGAAGGAAGGAGGGAGGGAAGGAAGGAGGGAAGGAGGGAAGGAAGGAGGGAGGTTAAGAAGGAAGGAGGGAGGTTAGGAAGGAAGGAAGGAAGGAAGGAAGGAAGGAAGGAAGGAAGGAAGGAAGGAAGGAAGGAGGGAGGGTAGGAAGGAAGGATAAAGGGATGGAAGGAAGGAGGGAGGGAGGAAGGGAAGGAAGGAAGGAAGGAGGAAAGCAAGAAAGGAATGAAGGAGGGAGGGAAGGAAGGAAGGATGGAAGGAAGGAAGGGAGGGAGGGAAGGAAGGAGGGAGGGAAATAAAAATGAGTATGATTTAAGTGGATACAAAAAAAATCTCTTCCTTTCAAATTCTTGGTATAAACGCATACCTGGATTTTGTTCTTTTGGTCACCTAACTTATCCTTGTTCTCTATCTCAACCTCCCTTTTTTTCTTTCTCTACGATTGCTATTGTTACTATTTTTTTTTACTACTGACATCTTTCTAAACACCGTACTTATCGCGTTCACTATTACTAAGTCTATCCAACTATTGATATAACACACTCTACCGTAGATAACAGTATAGTCGCCACCTGCACTAATGTCGCCAGGCGCCGTATATTACGAATTATAGCATCACTACTGATGTGTATGTGCCACTGAAGATGATACACAGTAGTTTATATCATGACTGTATGTATAATCTACCCTGTTTCAGCGTTGTTTTATGCTTTGTATCTGCAAGTACAGTATATACGGTTTCAAATTTCACTACTCGTTTTTTTTCGCGCGACGACGATAGCGGGAGGACACTCTAAACATAAACACTAGATGGCGACCTTATTGTAGTCCGTTACCAACGTCGCCAGTCGGTTTTATTTTTGTAATTTGTTCATTTATAGCCATAATATGACACATATGAAGACACAAAATGACACAGACTCTCCATATAGCCCCTTCTAACTTTCCTGAGATCATGAATGTAGAAATGTAAGTATTAACGCCACCACAGATGTCTGTAAATAGAAAAGAAACGCTGTTCTGGCGGCTTTAATGTTATCTACGGTAGAGTCTAGATAGTTAATTACAATTATCTATTTATTACCTATTACCTATTTATCTCGTATCCTATCGCCATACACTCTATCTATAATAATATAAGCGAAAGTGTGTGTGTGTGTGTGTGTGTGTGTGTGTGTGTGTGTGTGTGTGTGTGTCCGCGATAGGTGCCGCCCCCCGTGCCCCAATCCCATCATATGGCACAGTTTGGGACCCAGCTCGACCAGGGGCAACTTTTAAGCCCACTTATGAGATGATCCGATCAAGTTTTTTTTTTTTTTTTTTAGCAGCCTATTAGCGAGAATTGTGAGAAAAAAATGTGGGTTGCGAGAATTGAGGAAACCTTGATGTAGGGTGATGGGTAATGGGTGAGTGAATGGGTGGGGTGATGGGTAATGGGTGTGGGGTGATGGGTGAGTGAATGGGTGTGGGGTGATGGGTGATGAGTGAGGGAATAGGTGGGAGGTGATGGGTAATGGGTGAGTGAATGGGTGTGTGGTGATGGGTAATGGGTGAGTGAATGGGTGCGGGGAGATGGGTAATAGGTGAGTGAATGGGTGGGGCGTGATGGGTAATGGGTGAGTGAATGGGTGGGGGGTGATGGGTAAGGCGTTAATACATACATTTCTACATCCATGATTTCAGGAAAGTTAGAAGGGGCTATCTGGAGAATCTGTGTTAGGTGGGCCATCGGCCCACCAAACACACTCTCCAGAAAGCTGTGTTTGGTGGGCCGAAGGCCCACCAAACACAGGTGGTGGGCCGAAGGCCCACCAAAAGCCCTCCGCAGGAGCTAGCCAAAAAGTCCGCCCGGAGGGCGGCTTTGCGGCTAGTAATACATAAACACAAGACTAAACATACTATGGAGTGTATGGATACTTACCAATGCCAGAATTCATGCTTGTATAGGCTGTGGTATGGATAATATTAATGCACCAAGCACTGCGACACCCACTCACTACTAACAACAACACTCGACTGGCCGGCTGGCGTGTT
>JACEEZ010011852.1:0-22500 GCA_016584305.1 Chionoecetes opilio
CTATATATTTAATCCTTGATTAATTGTGGTTTACTAAATTGAATACCCCCATAATTATATTCTATTCAATGCTTTTAATTTTACCCATTCTAAAATATATATACATAGGTGGAATTTTTATTCCCTACAGGGAGCGTCAAATTCCACCATACCATTCTCCTAATTAGAGCGCGGTTTTAGTGGATAATTTCCACAAAGATATTAAAATAGAAAGTGAAATTTGATTACGATGTTTACTTTAAGTTTCATTAGACGTTTGTAAAAAACCCGTGACTTTTTTTGGGTTCAACCTCATCTGGTACATATATAAAATTATATAAAATATTATATATTATTGATAATTATATATAATATAATTATATATAAAATATTATATATAATATATATATATAATATATATGTCATATAATATATATATATTTTAATATTTTTAATATATTTATATATATATATAAAATATATATATATATATATATATATATATATATATATATATATATACATATATATATATATATATGTATATATATATATATATATATGTGTACTATCTGTGTCGTTAGGTAGGGTATAATATGGCAACACTCTTTTTTTTGGCAACGCACTCCTTGACCTTCCCTATAGATATGATTGACGCGTGACCTTCGCCCTCACTCCACGATCACTCCCTGCTCATTTTAGTACTCTATTTTCATTTTTGGTTTATTAAATAATGTCGTCTCAGTTTCTTTTCAGTCCACAACTCCCTGTGTGGTTAAATCAAATAGTCTCTGCTTATTTCAGTCCACGACTTGCCTCTTTTGCTTGAGCGCTTAACTAGGTAATATCTTGATCAGCATATTTTTTGTGCACGACTTGCCGGTGTGGCTTGCCTGCGTGGTTAACTTATTTCCTGTTCAGCTTATTTTCAGTCCACGTCTCGCTTCAGTGGTTAACTTATCATATTATTATCTATTTGGTGTGATTTCTTTTTTTTTTAGATTTTTGGTTGGTTAACTCAATATAGTCTAAAACTTATTTTCTGTCCACGTCTCGCCTGTGTGGTTAACTCAAAATAGTCTCTGCTTATTTCAGTCCGCTACTTGCCAGGGTGGTTAACTTATCATATATTATCTATTGGTGTGATTTATCTATTCCCATTTCTGAGTGATTTTCATATATTCGCCATTAAGTGTTGATTTATTTATTGCCATTTTGGGGTGATTTTCTCATATTTTCTCTTTGGTACGGTTTATCTCTTATATGTTTGTGTGATTTTCTCATATTATCTCCTATGTTTTGTTCATATCTTTATATCACCTAGGAAACTTGAGGACAAGTTTCATCTCTGACGGGGGAAATGTACTATACTGTGTCGTTAGGTAGGGTATATATATGGCATCACTTTTTATGGCAATGCGCCTCTTGACCTTGCCTATAAATATGATTGACGCGTGACCTTCGGCCTTCGCCCTCACACCCCACTCTTAGTAACTCGCTCCTCACTCTACTCGTAGGTCACGTTCACGCTCCCACTCATGTTCACGCTGTATGCCGATGACGTGTCCCAGGTCGTTTGCATCCAGGACGGTCCAGCATCATGCTCAACGCCGCGCACCTCGAGGGAGATTGCCAGGGTCAGCGCCTACGAGGAGGAGTGGAAAATACAAACCAACGTCAACAAGTTCAGTGTGCTCCCGCTGGCAACACAGAACCCACCCCGCTCCTAGTGGATGGTTTTAGCGGTGGACTTCCAGGCAGCGGCACCGTCCTCGGCCTCAAGAATCTCCACCCGAGGATACGTCTCACACGGGGTCAACCCGTGTGGGAGCGCCCAAAAACTGCCCTGGCCACCCTGTACTGGTTCCGGGACCTGGATGCCACCCTAAAAATCCCCCCTCGTCAAGGCGCTGGTCCTCCCTGTCCTGACGTACCCGCCGGTTCCCGCTGCACGCCCTGAGGAGGAACTCTATCAGCAAATTACAACGAGTTCAAACGCTGCGAAATTTGATTCGTGGTGAACCACAAATGGGACGACTTTGTGGGCTATGGAGCGCTCCACGGGGCCGTCGATCTCCCGCCGTCAACGTTTTGCCTGCACCATCTGGGGCCCCACAAGTGTGGCTCCGGATGCAGGAGGAGGACTGGGAGCAGTTCCGGGCCTTACAGGAGCTCAGTGACGCGGCCCGGATTGATCCCACGGGTGGTTCCCCAGGAGTTGAGGGCTCTTCAAGAGAACCCTCTGGCCGATTCCACGGGATAAGAGTATGTTCTGTAATTATCGTTTCGGTCTTAGCTATCGCTGTAGTTATTGCGTATTTGTGTACATTTGTTTTTGATATTTTAGTTTAAATTTTTCTCTATCATTCCATCGGTTCTCATAGTTTTACTTTCCCTCTCGTCCTGAAGGCCTATCTTCTCCTCCGTATTAGTTTTGGCCAATCAGGTGCGAGCCTTGCCTTCTCCTGCAAACCACCGGCCCCATGTCAAACGGCCGCGAACCTTGCCTGCGGCCTCTTCACGCCCTGAGCCAATAAAAAAGCTCTCACCAGGCCGAATCTCATTTCCCCCCCCAGGCAGGCTATCTGCTTTGCAAGTCTGCCCGCCTGGTGGCCCAGCTCCGTGAACCAATCAAAAAGCTAGATTCCCACAAGTTCCCTCGAATAAATAATCTTTTGCCTAATACACGGGGTGAAAAAAAAGTGTAAATAGACTTCTAGGTTATCCTTCACTCACAATATTTTGCGCTGGGGTACTTTAATGCGTATTATAAAAAAATGGACACTGATGTTACGCGGGGGAAAAAGTGACTATTTTTTTTCAGTAAACCCGGGGAGCTGTGCGAGTATTATTTTCAAAAAATCGTTTTCTATTTTTCAAATTTCTCTCATCTTCTTTCTCTTGGAATATCCCGTTTCGTGGGGTCAACCTTGACCCTTTTGGGGTGGTAGAGGTCTCCCTGTCCTCATAGCAAGTTTTTTCTTTAAATTGATATACCCCCTGAAAAAGCACCTCCTATGGGGAATATTCGTGATTTTTCTTTTGGTTCGTGTTGACGTCGTGTTTTCCCACTCTCGATATGCTCAAGGGCCTCAAGAACATGTAGCCATTATTAATCTTTACTCAGGGTCTCAATGGTTTTCCTCTCATTTCTTTTTTTTAAATCACCTTTTTATTTACTGCTTCGTGCCGTTTCTGTTCACTTTCCTACTTTTTTTTGAAAAACCCGTATTTATGGGCGTCTTTTAAATTGATCAAGGGAAATTTTCCCTCCCGAAGTATGGACAACTTTTTCCTTTTGCGTTGCTAACCTTTTCACCCTCAAATTAAAACAACTAACCTTATAAACAGTACACAAATAGATATTCCCAGGCACAATTGAGGGTTTTTCGATCCAAAAAGAACTTTTAGATACAATATACACACAGGAGAAAATACCATTACCTCTATTGTAAAACTCATAAAAATTTCAATTATTTATATTTTGTGTTCTGCCGTGTTAATATTATTACAGTTATGCCTGCCTCGGCGTCCCATCATTTGGTGAACAGAGATTATCATTACCTTTGGGGAAGAAAGTAACGTGAATTACGTGTTGTTTACGTGTCCAATAAAAAAAAACAAGTCATTGATAGGAAGAAACAGAAACGAAAAAATCGAAAGCCTAAAAGGGGGTCTTTTTGCTTCTTTTTTCCTTTCTATTTTCATCTTATAGCCCATTTCCCTTGTCCACCTCCTTGCTGAAAAAGCGTTTGGGCCTCATAAGTCTAAGGGTGGGGCCGCGCCCCCCTTCAGCGATAGAAAAAATCTGAGTCGCATCGTAAACCTTCTTTTTTATCTTTTTTATTCCTTGGGTTTTTTATTTGATACGTCGTTTTGCTTTCTTTTTTAAGTCTACGTTTTCCTCTCCCCTCTCTCTCTCTCTCTCTCTCTCTCTCTCTCTCTCTTCTCTCTCTCTCCCCCTCTCTTCCCTCTCCCCCCTCCCTCTCCCTCCTTTTCCCCTCTCTCTCTCTTCTCTTCTCTCTTCCCCTTTTCTTCTCTCTCTCTCCTCTCTCCTCTCCTCCTCTCCCCTCTCTCTCTCTCTCTCTCTCTCTTTCCCCTCTCTCTTTTCTTTTCCCCACACACACACACGCACATCCATAATTTCTTTGCTAGCTCCCCTTTGATGACACTTGTACAAGGTGCCCCTAAGCTCAAACATTCGCTGGAATAAAGGGGGAAACCGAAGGGAGCAAAATGCACCTCCTTATTTTCCTTGGGGGGAGACGGGAAAAACATTCGCAGGGAAAAGGTTGCCCCCCCCATGTTTATACCTTGCCTGGCTGGCCCTTTTTGGGCCGGCGTTTTTTTTGGGTGAACCGGGAAAAAATGTGCACGGCTACCCATAAAACCGCCTTAAGGTCTGTCCAATGACATCCTTATGGGATTGGAAATTTTAGTCAAAAAAACATATATTTTTTTAAAAACTTTTCCTTGGGAACACCCATTTTCTATCTCATCCCGACAAAATCCCCAGCTTTTTTAACAAAGATCTTTGGGGGGTTAGATAGAGGGTTAAAATTGGTTGAAGGCTATCATACTGGAATGTCTTGTAATTCGAATGGCCGGGCTTGTCAGGGGGCTGGCGAAGAGCGAGGCGTGTGTTGGTGTTTTTGGGGCATCGAGAGGTTATCACACCCTTATTCACGAAGCGGCGAGTATTTATCACTTTGTTTTTTTTAAACCGCCTATTTTTTTAACCTAGTCTATAAAAAAGCTTATGTACACTTCCATGAAATCAAAAAGCACCAAAAGGTGTAAAATGTCTTCTATATACTAATGCACGTATATATTTATAAGAGTATTTTTCTCTCAACTGAAAACTCCTTGGGCGGGGGGCGGCGTTTGCCATCATACCCACCCGCGTAAAAAATTCCGGGTATTATTTTGTGGGGCGGCCAATACGGCCCGCTTTCACCCAAGGGGCAAATTTATATAAGGTGAAAATGGTTTAATTTTTATTTGGAGTTTTATTTATAAACCCCAATATCTAACATTTATTTAAAATATACCTTAAAAAAGTACCCTTTTCCTTTATAATTATATATTTTTATACTTTCCCTACGAAAACCCCTTATAAGCGGAAAATACCTCCCTCCAAGGGGGGGGGGGGGAAACAAACCCCCAAATCTCAAATTGAGGGGGTGGGGGGGGTAATTTCCAAAGAGGCTTCTGGACTGCCAGGGGTGGTGCAGCTCGTCCCGGCTTTCGCTGGGAACGGGGGTGAACAATCGGGGAGTATCCGCGACACTCGTTTTCAGTTTAAAGGGGGTGGGGTGGAGCTCTCTACGACCATCTCACCTCGGGCAACAGAGCTAGCCTAGTATGTAGACCTATAACACCAGCGGTAGCTCGTCTGCCTTTGGGGTAAATGGGGGGGTAGCACAGGTGCCCATTATGTTTTTCTATCCCCTTTTTAAACTTCCCCTAAGGGCCCTATATTATGTTTTTTTTTTTTGCTCTAGTCTTAAGTTAACTCTTTGTTTGTTATTGGTTTTTTTTTTTTTTCTGTTTGCCTCCGGCGAAAAAACAATATTATATTATTATTATTAAAAAAAAGAGGGGGCGTGTAACCTGATGGAGCGGGCCATCATTTTTGATTTCTTTGCCAAAAGCAAAAAAAGTAGGGGGTAATAAATCAGGGTTTTTTAAATAGGGTTTAGAAAAAAAGGGGATGTTTTGTTTTCTTTGAAATAAACATCGCAACTCAAAACTTTGTAATGGTACTCCCCTGTAAAATTTTTTTATTTATTTGACATATGGGAAAGCTGAAAGTGGCATTTTTTTCCTGGCGTACTGAACCCCAATTAGGGGGTACTGTATTTTGCGAATGTAGGAAGCCGTGAAATATGTAGGCGTAAAAAAGTGCCCTAATTTACCTGTTTTACCTTCATCCGGGTCTTTTTACGATACCTGCTTAACTTCTTTTTGCAAGAGTGAACAAGACAATACTATCATTTACTCTTGCTATGGGTTCCTGTGCCCCCTATTTGAAAACTAAAATAAAATTTTTTCTTTTTCTTATACGTAACTTTTTCGTTCTATTTCTGGGTGGGGTTTTTTTTTTAAAATTTAATTTTTTTAGGTACTACCAGTCAAAATGTAGAGCCAATAGGGTTTGTTTTCTATTGTAGAATTTTTATTCTCTTTTCTCTTTTTTTTCCCTCTTTTCATCCTCCATCGTTTTTAGCTACATTTCGGGACATCTGGGGGCTCTCCTCTTGAAAATTTCAAAATGGGTGGGAGGAAATTTCCCCCCTTTTCTTGCGTTTTGGGGTTTCGATTTTGTTTATTATGGTCCCCAATGGTGGCGGAGTAGGGAGCAGTCGCTGGTCCTCAAAAAAGTTCTTAACCCAATTTTAATTAAAATTATTATAGATGGTAGTTAGTACACACACATACACACACAACACACACACACACACACCCACACACACACACCCCACCACCACGACACACACACACACACAACACACACCCCACACACACACCACACCACACACACCACACAACACACAACCCCCACACACACAAACAACACCACACACACACACACACACACACCAAAACACACACACACAAACACAACACACACACACACACACACACCCCCACACACACAACACCACACACACACACACACACACACACACACACACACACACACACACACACACACACACACACTCGCCGTGCACACATTTCAAGGGTCAGGTATAAAGAAGACTCCCAGGTAGTCACTGCAGCCAAAAAAAAAAAATGCGAGGTACTGCCATTTCCACCAGGCCTGGAACACACGTGCTTCCTTCCCCCCAATTCCCCCAGCCCCTCGCCCCTGGGAAAGGCAGGACACGCGCCTGGTGACAGAGAACTGCATGTATATCTGCGTGGAAAGAAAATTGGGGTTTGCTAAAAATAAGCATGAAGTCATTGGGAAGAATGAATAGGTCAAACTTCATTTGTTATCTTTTTAGCGAGACAATGTTGCAAGAATATTGTTGCAGAACTTGCAGGCTTCACCAATTTTAGCTTCATTTCTTTATTCTGTCGCGTCGCTTTTATGTTGCTTTTGGCCAACAGAGGTTGGGGATGGGGTAACCGCGTCAGTCTTGTGTCCTGCAAAATGACCGCTTGGAGTATTGTCATCTGGTTTACATGAAAACTCATCGTCATAAAGAGGGTGTTCAGGATCAACGCGCAAACGTTGCACTCAGAATCATATTGTGCATCACTTGCCGAACAAAAGCTATTCATTAATGGTTGGGATCGGCATCTGGAGGCAGCAAATGAGACGGAAAAATTGTATGCAACTGAATTATTTGATGATCTTGCAATGATGAAATACAAAGTAAATATTCAAAGCCATATCATATGAATATTATTATTCAAGAACATATATATGCTATGTCCCTCTCACGCACCCGCAGTCCCCCACCAGAATGTTGGCTCGACAGTGTAATTGCCAGTATCATCACTCATGTGAAAAAAAAGAATGATGTATTCTTAGCACACCCCTGAGCGCTGAGAATGATTATCCTGAGTTTACCCGGAATGATGTTGACAACCAGCCACGCCCAGTGATTACCCCCCACCTGCCCACTTCAGCCTGCAGACACGGAGAAAAACTCGTAATTTTTCTTAACTGCAAAAACCCGGGTGATTTCCAGCTTCGTGTGGGACTGAAAAGCTTGTTTACCTGACGTGTGATCAGGTAAGGTAGAAAATGCAGCAAAATTGTCAGGTTAGCATTGTTGTAGGCATCAATAAAGCCCGAAACAGGTTCATCAAACTGGTTTATAAATATCATTTGTCTAAGAATCTCAATACGCTTGCCAGCTTATATTTTATAGGAAACGTCCTAATATCTGTCAGCATTTTCTATATTTTCGGATCAATATATACTCCACAGTATTTCATATTCAGTGAGACTGAGACATGACAGTTAACTTTTGAAATTCAATTCATTCATCTGAAATCGTTTACTGCAAGATATTTGTTCTCGCTATGGTGTCGTGCCTATTCGTGTCTCGGAGCAATGAATCACCGGTGGCAGCTGCAGTTCCGAGAATCATTAAAGAGGCAAACATTTTCCACCCTTGCCCTGGAGCTGTATCTCACCCCGGCGCGCGTCGAGTGGTTTTGGTTGCCTCGATATTTCCAAATTGACGAAGAATTGTGGCATTTTGCAGTGATCATAATGTTGCTGTTATTTCGCCTATCATTATCTCCAATATAAATGATGCCCTAATGTTGCATAACTTTTATTCGCTATCAACACTGTGGATGAGCCATTGAGCCAAGCTAAGTTTTATGGCATGCGAACTACAACGGATAAACTTGCTCGTAAAACTTTTTGTGACATGTAAATGAAAGCAAATTGCACTGGTCAACACGATATTTCTGGCCAAAAGGTTTTAAAAAATTCTAACTGAATTTGGGCTACTGATTACGAATATGAAACTCAATTTTTGTCTATCACATCAGGATTTCGCGATATAGCATTTTTCAATTTCTGATGAAAATGACTCATCAGCCTATATATCGAAGGTTTCAAGATAAAAACACGTGATTTTTTAGTAATACATTTTGTATATTCTTAATCAAGGAATTACAAAGATTACGAAGTCCATGTACAAGTAAATCAAATATAGTGACAGAATTGAAATAGAAAATATAAAAAATACATATATATGGTGCACAGATCAATGGCAAGTAGCAGTTATGTGAATTTTTTTTTCTTGGCTGATTCTCTGATGTACAGCTTCTGGGTTGTCTCTCATCAAGCTCCAGCAATAATCCGCCATCATATGTGAGTTCCCACCGCCTTGATACCGTTTCTTCCATTGTTTTAAGTCCTGATGAAAAACCCCTCCCCTTGTTCCTCGCTCACACCCCCAAGGTTCTCCGGAAACTTGCCCCAAATGGCTGTGTAAATAGTGAACCCTTGATACTCTTTACATCCAAGATCTCGCAGGCTCTTAGTAGCTCTTCCAAAAATCTCTTCATATTGTCTGCTTTCTTATTCCCAGAAAATTCTTCACCACATTACAAAATGCATTCCAAAGCTCTTTCTTCTGTCTCATTCATTGATTTTTAAAATTTGGGATCTCTCATTATGTTTTATTTGAGGGTCCATCAAATATTCCAGCCTTTTTCTTCCTCTTCACTAAGACCAGGAAAAGGGGGTTTGAACATATATAGCTGAAGCATTCTCCACTGTGATCAAGAAGCTTTGACGAACTGCTTCAATCAATCCAAGTTTTATGGGGCAAGGGAGGAAAGACAATCTTCTTCCTATCCACTAGAGGATCATTGATGACATTTTTTATCGCCAGATGCCAAACTCTTTTCGCTGAGGCCATTCTTTTTTCACCCAATGCTCTGCTGTAGCTCTACTGTCCCAGTAACACAGAAAACAGGGGTATTTGTGTACCCTCCTTGCTGACCTAAAAGAAGTTAACCTTTTTCAAATTGACACAAATTAACCACCCATGAACATGATATTGCAACCTCTCTAGGACAATCTTGATGTGTTATATTCTTCTTTAAGTTTTTACAGAATGACCTATTGGTACAGAGCCATACTTATTTCCATTGTGTAACAGAACACATTTCAAACTTCTTTTGGGAACTGTCAATAAAAAGCCTCCATCCCTGAATCATATGCTAGCGTCCCATAAAAAGAAGTAGCCCTTCTACATCAGTACAATAGAAAAGGTGGCCATCTGAATGGAAGTACTTACGCAGTTCTGCTTCCCTGTTACGATAAAATGAGACACCTGTGGGGGTTTTCAGCATTCGATTCTCTTGCAGTCTTGAAGACAACAGTTCGCAGACTCTTTTGGTAGATAAAGATCTCTAACCAAAAACATTCAAAGCAGACTGAGTAAACAGAATTGGTTTGTCACAATCTTCATCAGATGTTGCTGAAAAATATCTGTAGTGTCTTCTTCATCAGTGGGAGCAGTGAGCAGAGATCTGTTTCATCATTTTTTTGAAGCCCCAGTAAAAATTTGGTAGGTATTTTTTCACTATGGGTAACTGGTCGAATAGCTTTAAGGGATTACTTGGGTATTGCAAATATTTCTTGTTTTTCTTATTGAAACCTTTTACATTGCAGGGAAAATAGCAGTCATCTAAATGTTTCTTGTTCTCTCCAAACCATAGGCACTCCAAACTTAAGTTTAGCCTTCTTTCCTTGGACCATGATCTCAAAATCTAACAAGGTTTTGCACACTTTGTGAGGAGCCCAATGCTTGTCTTGGTCTCCAAGTGGTACTTTTGAAGTAGCAAAATACACGCTCTTAAAAAAAGTCATTAATGTTGCGCCTCTGAGTCTTCAAAGTAAAGCTTCCACAGATGTAGCAAAATATTTTGGGATCATTTGAGCACTTTCTTTTTGTGGGGATGTAGAGGCCATTGTTAGAGCAGCAACACCAACTGCGGACAAAAAAGAAAAAGAGTTGTTAGCTACCTGAGTTGTTCCTTGAATTTGCTACCCAACCACCTACACCTTAGGCATTGTTTCACAAAAAAGAAAAAACAGGAGAAATACAATAAATAACTCAATTCAATGTAAAATTCAAAAATAAAACACTACTTGCGGACGATTGCTGTGCAAGTTGAAATGTGTTTTTACTTTTGTATCATAAAGAATGGGAATGTTATGCATGTTCAAAGAAAAACGAAGATATTCTCCAGTTTATTGGGAGACTGAATTAAAAATAAACCATATAATCCGGCCCTTTTGCTACACTACTCAATAGAAGGATAAATTTTTTTTTGAAATTCATGAAAATGGAATATATACCTATAGCGCAAAAACGTGATGTGATAGAGAAAATATAAGATCAGATTTGAATTCAGCCACCCTCAAATTAGTCTAAAACTGTTCTTAAATTCCATCCCAGAACTTTTTTTTTTTTTTTTTTGACCATGTTATCACGCCCCACTTTGCGATGCGAAAATACTATACTTGGAGACGCCGTCCATTGGGTACGTATGGCGTTCGGGCTGTTTCTCTGCCTTTTAAAAAACCTGCCTAGGCGTGATATAAAATGCACTCATTGCACGCAAATACGGGGTTTGCGTAAACACGAACATCAGGTTTAAGAGTATTTGCAGCGCTGTGGCTTTAGGTGGATTTCCCTCCAATACTGTTGCCAACACCCTCTACTAAAAATGATATTCGTGTATAGAGCTTGACACTGCATCTTGCGGACGTTTTTTTATGCATTTGCTCTTCATGCAATTTTGTAATTTTTTCGTTTACTTTTTGGTGCATTTATTTGTCACATTTTAGGGTTTTTCTAAAAAGGTGACATCTTTTTTAGTATTCTACATTATTTTTTACTGCCAAAAGTAGTCTTCAATAATGTTTATAAGTGAATTTAAGAAGTGAAATGTTTCTATCCAAGATTATTCTTTTAGGAACGATCTGTTTTGGACGGCGGCGCCATGTGCGATGTGTGAACGATGACATTCGGGGAAATTTTTATTAAGATCATATATTTTAGATAAAAAAAATGTATGCAATTCATTTATCAAGCCACTGTCATCCCTATGTCAATATCTCAGCAGTGTCCCTTCACCTACAGGAGACGCTGATAGGAGCAAGCGACTCATGTGTGACCTCCTTTGTTCCATCCTCCGCAGACTGGGCCTCGTACGTACGTGTATTCATCTTGTTGATTCATCTAGTTGTATTTTTACAGGGCCTAAGCTACACTCGTATGCCCTGTCTCCATAGCTACATTTTATCATTCAGCCTTAGTGCTGGCCGAAGCCACAACCCCGGGAGGCGGGTCACAAGCCACCGGCTAACACCCGGTACCCATTCACTTAAGGGTGGACAGGTGCTCGGTTTTTAAGGAAACAGCCCATCTGTCTCCGCTCGCCCGGGGATCGAACCCGGGACTTCTCGTTGTGAACCGAGCGTGCTACCACTACACTATGGAGTACCTTGTGTGTGTGTATGTATTTGTTTTTTTCACCTAAGATACACTTGATAAGATTAGGGTTGCCATACGTCCGGATTTTCCCGGAAATGTCCGAAATTTAGGTGTCAAAATCAGCGTCCGGGGGGGGAATTTTGAAATTTCTCGAAATGTCCGGAATTTCAGGTCGATTACCAATTCTTCATAAAATAATTTTTTTATAACTTTATTGACGAGAGAAAGGAGGAAAGCAGTGGAAATAGGTACGGGGGGGCATGGGGGGCACGTACCCCTTCCATGAGAATCCAGTGGCCCCCCATGAAATCCGGTCCCCCCCCGCACTGGCCAGGGCTGCTGTATTCTGTATAATGCTCTACTACCCACCACCGAACTTGTGTTAGAGTATGCCCTTATACCCTTCTACTGGCATCAGAATGCCTTCGTTTGGCCTAGTGCCCCCCCATTGATACCTAGCTACACCACTGTTTTACAAAGCAATCAAGTTTAAAACCCGCAAACTCATAGACAAAAAAAAAAGATTATATCCTACCAATAATCATTTGCGACTTATAACGAGTTCGAAGCACTAACGAACACCATCAATATAAGCTTTGAAAAAATACTACAGAACTATACCAACACGATTACTAACTCCCTTTACAACATTTAAGATTTGGATAACGTTACAGGCCAAGAATTATAATTATTGTCAAACGTCAACAGGTCAAGGCGTGGGAAGGAAATAAGGGAAATGTTTAGTGTTTCGAAGTAGTGTTGAGTTCTTTGAGTATTCCGGTACGGGCGACAGTCGAGAGCGAGCCGGCGAGGGGCCAGGACGTGTGTGCAGGTAGCTGGGAGGAGGAAGAGGATGATTTTGGCCAAACAACGCTTTATTTTGTTGCTTTACTTCATACAAGTGCTTGTGGGCCCTTCAGACCCATGTATTGATGTTTGTAGTAGTAGTATATATTAGACAACAATGTGAGTGCAAATTACAACCGTGTTGTTGCTGTCGTTGGTCACTCGTCAAAGTATCTCGAGGTAAACTAAATGATTCACGGAGAGATGCCACCGAGCGCCTAACTTCTGATCTTACTATAATTTCTGATTGGGGCAAAGCAAACCTTGTTTTGTTCAATGCCTCAAAATCCAATTTCTTCACCTATCTCCTCGCAAAACTACCAGATAACTATCCCCTCTTCTTCAATGACACTCAACTGTCTCCTTCTTCTACAATGAACATTCTAGGACATCCTTTACTAAAAATCTGAACTGGAATCTCACATGTCATCTCTTGCTAAAACAGCTTCTAAGAAGTTAGGTGTCCTGTGGCGTCTGCGTCCTTTTTTTTCTCACTCCCAATTGCTTGCTCTCTACAGGGCCTTATCCACCCATGTATGGAGTATGTCTCACATGTTTGGGGAGGATCCACTCATACAGCTCTCCTAAACAGGGTTGAGTCAAGCCTTTTCGTCTCATCAACTCCTCTCCTCTGACTGAATGTCTTCAATCCATAATCACCGCCGCAATGTGCTTCTCTTGCTCTCTTCTACCGTTATTTTCATGCTCACTGCTCTTCTGAACTTGCTAACTGCATGCCTCCCCCACTCCCGCGGCCTCGCTGCACAAAACTTTCTACTAATTCTCATCCCTATTCTGTCCATCTTCCTAATGCAAGAGTTAATCAGTATCTTTACTCTTTCATCCTTTTCACTGGTAAACTCTGGAACTCTCTTCCTGTTTCTATTTTTCCACTTTCCTATGACTTAAATCTTTTCAAAGAAGAGTAACAACACACCCCCCGAACTAAATTGGCCTACCCCTCTGTTTTTATTTTATTCTCTTACTGTCTTCTTTATAGGGACTGGCAACTAAGCGGGCTTTGTGTTACCCTTTTTTGTTGTGCCCTTGGCCAGTCCTTTGTGATGTAAATTTTTTTTTTTTTTAAATCACGTTTCGTGTGATTCCACAGGGCGCCAACACTTCGACGGCATCAGAACAGAACACACACACACACACACTCTCTCTCTCTCTCTCTCTCTCTCTCTCTCTCTCTCTCTCTCTCTCTCTCTCTCTCTTCTCTCTCTCTCTCTCTCTCTCTCTCTCTCTCTCTCTCTCTCTCTCTCTCTCTCTCTCTCTCTCTCTCTCTCTCTCTCTCTCTCTTCTCTCTCTCTCTCTCTCTCTCTCTCTCTCTCTCCTGTCTCTCTCTCTCTCTGTGTTACCGTCACATATTTTTTCTTTCCTGCCTGTATCCAGACCATGCACATATTTAGTGTTGTCTAAGTTGCATCATGCGTTACTAACGCACCCTAACCAACAGTAATGGCAATGTATTAAGGGAAATATATTAGTAAATGCAATGATACGTGCTAGACTTTATTTGCAGTTTGTATAGGGTTGTGTAATCTCGCCCAAGTGAGATTGCACTTGCACAACATTATATCACTGTTACACCTTTGCGTAACACTCATAAACGTAATTTTTATGTCACGTGGACGTTGGTGGCAGCCATGACTTCACGACTGAATGGCGTCTTGGCTGCAGGCGAGGGATATACACAGTATTAATTGTTAATAGAATATGTGAAGCATGATATTATGTCGCCTTAAATTCCCTGTATGACACAAAATGTATTATTGACTATATCTTTACCAATTATGTGCTATGATCATGCACATTTTGCCCACGTTGCATTTCACAGGTGATGTGAATTTCTCTCTCATATGTGGTATTTTTGTCAAATGATACGACAATCGTTAAAGTGTGTGGCGGCAATTACCGGTTAACGCTGCCGTTATCATGGCCGCATTAAACTCCCATTCAGATAAGCAAATACAAGCTACATCGGAACTGTCGTTAAATTCGTTACCTGCTATACTATAGTCTCCCATGTGGAATACACAACATCACACTGTGTATCAATATATCAGTTTATATAAACAAAATATTACTCATTGTTGACACTTATCACGCTATATGGTGATACATGGCATATTCCTGCCATCAGGACTACCAACCTATAGCCGGTATCACACTATGTTTTCGTTTTCTTCGTTCCGTAGTGTCAGAATGTTTCACGCATATAGTGCACCGATACCTGTTTTACCCATAGTACTTGACTTGGCTTGACTTGACTTGACGATGTCAAGGCAGATGTACTTGACTTGACATGAATTGGCCGTGCGTGGAGTATAGAATCTCGACCCCAAGCACACACACACACACGCACACACACACACACATGCACGCACGCACGCACGCACGCACGCACGCACACACCCATGCACACACACATGCACACACATACACGCACACACACACATACATACATGCATGCACATACACACATACTTGCATGCATGCATGCATGCACACACACACACACACACACACACACACACACACACACGCACACAAACGCAACAAACAAGCAAATGTGTATATTGAACCTAACTTTTAACATATACCTAACCTAACCTAACCTAACCTAGCCTAACCTAACCTAATCTTTAAAAAAAAAAAAGGATTTGCGACAGAAACGGTTAGCAGATTGATTCATAACACATCAAATCTCACCAGAAAAAAAATAGGTTTCGTCCACCAAAATGAATTGGGTGTTAAACTGGAATAATACCTTTTTTTTTGTTAAGTTTGAGTGACTTTATTCTGAATAGAGGAACGCTTGATACGTAACTTGGCATGAAGGTTATATTACACGAACAAACACGGGGAGAAAGGAAGAGGGAAACTTTGGCGTCTGTTTTTCTTGTCTTACAAACCCGTCAGTATGGCTCGGTTGGTAGAGCTGTGGGCTGGTGTGCAGCGTCCCTGCATTCGGTCAGCGGTTCGAGCCCACCAGGTTCGTCCTGGGGTGGTGGCGCTTTGTATAGTCAATAACCTTGTCGTTGGTACTTGCAAAGTATCTAGATAGGATCAAAGTATCTAATCTTATCTTGTCTTACAAAGATGTGTGTAACATAATAACAACATATATTTCCACATCCTCGATCATGAACTGTAATAGTCTTTTAAACTCGTCAGCAGCAGCAGTCAACAGTGGCGTAGCTACAAGGGGGCATGGGGGAGCATGTGCCTCCCCATGATAATTATGTGCCCCCCTAGGTGTTCCCCAACTGGACATGGCTGCCGTACTCTGTATAATGCTCCAATGCCCACCACTGATCTGATATTAGAATATACACTTCCATGTGGCATCAGAGTGGCCCCTGAGCTCCGCTTGCCTAGTCGCCCTCATTGATAGATACCCAGCTACGTCACTGCTAACAAACCACTCCAGTCCTATAACAAACCACAAATAACGTAAAAAAAATATAATAAGATGATAAACTACCCACAACCCTCTGCGACGCTGTTAATGAGTTCGAAGCACTAACGAACCCTATAAATATAGGATAAAGAAAAAAAACACCTACAAAACTGTGCCAACACTATTACTAATTCACATTTTCTAACATTTAAGGCTTAGATAACGTTACAGGCCAAAAATTATTGACCAATAATTATAATTATTGGTCATTGGCCAACAGGCAAGGGCGTGGGAAGGAAATAAGGGAAAGGTTTAGTGTTTCGAAGCAGTGTTGAGTTCCTTGAGTAATCCTTGAAAATTCAACCATTTCTTTATAATGGCTATGCCATGGCCACCTCACACTAGATTTTTGCTCAACCTTGGCCACCCCTGTCAAAATGTCCTGATGGCGCTACTGTGAGTGGGAGAGAGAGGGAGGGAGTGAGGGATTGCGTGTGTTTTGAGATTGTTTATTCCTTCCTGCAAAGGAATGGTTTGTTGCATCGTTATCTTTCTACGTTATATAACGTCAGATCAGCTACAGCCAGTAGCGTAGCTACGGGGGGCCACGTGCCCCCTCCCCCCCATGAGAATCCGGAACCCCCCCTGGTGTCCCCCTCACTAGCCATGGTTGCCGTAACATGTTTGGACCTGTGACTAACGATTATTGCCCTTATACCCTTGTATGTGGCATCAGAATGCCCCTTAGCCTCGTTTGCCATAGTCCCCTTCCCATACACAGCTGTGCCCCACCCAGGTGCACCCCTCATTGATATATACTTAGTTACGCCACGGGACAGTCAATATAGGTACTTGTAGTAGAAATACACAATGCAGAAGTTTATGGGACGTAAATATATTATAACTGAGACGATTAGGTCAGGAGAAATACCCATATTGAGTCGTCAGTCAGTTACATTTAGAAACTAATACTAAATGAGCAACATACATAATGAAAACACTGTCCTTGGTCGTATAAGAAGAAATAACGTACACTTAACATTATTTGTCGTAGTAGACGGCGAGACATGCCGCGAATCAGAAGTGACTGCAGCTTGACAAAGCCACCGTCCATTACTTCAAGGGGGATGTGTAGGCCTTAAGAACCACCCCTTAAGGGACGTCACCAAACCTTAAGGGACGTCACCAAACCTTAAGGGACGTCACCAAATCTTAAGGGACGTCACCAAACTTTAAGGGGGCGTCACCAAATCTTAAGGGACGTCACCAAACCTTAAGGGACGTCACCAAATCTTAAGGGACTTCACCAAACCATAAGGGGTCACCAAACTTTAAGGGACGTCAACAAATCTTAAGGGACGTCATAAAACCTTAAGGGACGTCACCAAATCTTAAGGGACGCCACGAAACCTTAAGGGACGTCACCAAACCTTAAGAGACGTCACCAAACCTTAAGGGACGTCACCAAACCTTAAGGGACGTCACATACCTTAAGGGACGTCACCAAATCTTAAGGGACGTCATAAAACCTTAAGGACGTCACCAAACCTTAAGGGACGTCACCAATTCATAAGGGACGCCACCAAACCTTAAGGGACGTCACTAAACCTTAAGGGACGTCACCAAACCTTAAGGGTCGTCATCAAACCTTAAGGGACGTCACCAAACCTTAAGGGACGTCACCAAACCTTAAGGGACGTCACCAAATCAAGGGACGTCATAAAACCTTAAGGGACGTCACCAGACTTTAAGGGACGTCACCAAACATTAAAGGACGCCACCAAACCTTAAAGGACGTCACCAAACCTTAAGGGGACGTCACCAAACCATAAAGGACGTCAACCAAACCTTAAGGGACGTCACCAAAAACCCTTAAGGGACGTCACCAAACCTTACGGGACGTCACCAAACCTTAAGGGACGTCACCAAACCTTAAGGGACGTCACCAAAACTTAAGGGACGTCACCAAACCTTATGGGATGTCACCAAACCTTAAGGGACGCCACCAAACCTTAAGGGACGCCACCAAACCTTAAGGGACATCACTAAACCTTAAGGGACGTCACTAAACCTTAAGGGACGTCACTAAACCTTAAAGTAGTCGTCCAGACCATTTCATCATTCCTGATTTAATGCAGTCAAATCATAGCCATTGACGAGTATATCAACAATACGTCGTCACTTTTTGTATCCAGTTAGCCGTTTTTAAATAATCCGCAATCAAAATCTGCAAATTCCCCGAGTTCTCAAAACGCACTCAAGATTTGCAGACGCTCAGGCTCAGGCTCCGTGACGTACCATCAGGAGGCTCATCTTCCCGCGCTGATCAGAGGCACGTAAACACAGAGATAAATATAATAGTACTTGAAGATATTTGGTGTTTTCTGATAGATTTTTTTGCTATATGCCACATGCATGCATCCTTTATGGGTGCAGCATGCTTCCTTCCCACACACACGCCTGCACACCGACACCCTTCCCACACACACGCCTGGGAAATACTTTGGAACTCATCCTTCCGGCTTTGACTGAAATGAACTACCGCACTGTATTGTATGCTTATTATACTTCACATCTGTAAAGGTTCCAGCGTGCGCTCAGCCTTGGTTAACCACACGACCGCTATGAAATATGAGGTGCCTCAAAAAATTCTAAGTCCAGTTAGGTTAGGTTAGGTATACTTTGTGGTTAAGGTTAGGTTAGGTTAGGTATACTTTGTGGTTAAGGTTAGGTTAGGTATA
Source organism: Chionoecetes opilio (assembly GCA_016584305.1). NCBI lineage: Eukaryota > Metazoa > Arthropoda > Malacostraca > Decapoda > Majidae > Chionoecetes > Chionoecetes opilio. Next base: position 18,963 of record JACEEZ010011852.1, read on the forward strand.
CTTTGTGGTTAAGGTTAGGTAGGTTAGGTATACTTTGTGGTTAAGGTTAGGTTAGGTTAGGTATACTTTGTGGTTAAGGTTAGGTTAGGTTAGTATACTTTGTGGTTAAGGTTTAGGTTAGGTTAGGTATACTTTGTGGTTAAGGTTAGGTTAGGCTAGGTTAGGTATACTTTGTGGTTAAGGTTAGGTTAGGCTAGGTATACTTTGTGGTTAAGGTTAGGTTAGGTTAGGTATACTTTGTGGTTAAGGTTAGGTTAGGTTAGGTTAGGTATACTTTGTGGTTAAGGTTTGGTTAGTTTAGGTATACTTTGTGGTTAAGGTTAGGTTAGGTTAGGTATACTTTGTGGTTAAGGTTAGGTTAGGTATACTTTGTGGTTAAGGTTAGGCTAGGTTAGGTTAGTATACTTTGTGGTTAAGGTTAGGTTAGGTATACTTTGTGGTTAAGGTTAGGTTAGGTAGGTATACTTTGTGGTTAAGGTTAGGTTAGGTTAGGTATACTTTGTGGTTAAGGTTAGGTTAGGTATACTTTGTGGTTAAGGTTAGGTTAGGTTAGGTATACTTGTGGTTAAGGTTAGGTTAGGTTAGATTTTTACATATAGTGACTTTGATGATTTTTGGGGAGCCATAAATCACTTATATTTGCTTCCCCCACCCAAAAACCCCGTATTCCCGCCAGTTCCCCAGGCTTGTTGGCTATAGGGGGAAGAAAAAAAGATAGGGGTGAAGGACTTCTTCCAAAGTTTTACCCACGCCTGCACACACGCCTCCTTCCCACACACACGCTTGCATACACGCCTCCTTCCCACACACACGCCTCCTTCCCACACACACACGCCTGCAGACACGCTTCCTTCCCACACACACGCCTGCACACCGACACCCTTCCCACACAGACGCCTGCACACACACACGCCTGCACACACGCCTCCTTCCCACACACACGCCTCCTTCCCCACACACACGCTTCCTTCCCACACACACGCCTGCACACCGACACCCTTCCCACACACACGCCTGCACACACGTCTGCACACCGACACCCTTCTTACACACACGCCTACTTCCCACACACACGCCTGCACACACGTCTGCACACCGACACCCTTCTTACACACACGCCTACTTCCCACACACACACGCCTGCACACACGCCCTCCACACACGTGTGGTTGTGGTGTGTGTGTGCAGGAAGGGTGTTGGTGCGCAGGCGTGTGTGCAGGCGTGGTGTAGGAAGAGTGTCGGTCACAGCGACAGATTCACTGTCTGACACCGAAGTACAATCGGTCATCATAACATTTGCCGACAGGTGTCAGACAGAGTGTCTGCGGGCGTCCCTGTTCTGACGTCATCAATAAACAGTCGTAGCCCTGTTGAGGGAAGATTTTTTTTTTTCGCGCGCTTTTTACAAAAGTCGTGTTTTTACGGAAATAAGGCCTGGAAATCAATTATTTTTGGTGGATTAGGTGTTTTGAATGTACAGTCAACATAATTAGGCAAAAAAAAAATGGGTCTGGACGACTACTTTAAGGGACGTCACCAAACCTTAAGGGATAAGGTAAGATACTTTGATCCTATCTAGACACTTTGCAAGTACCAACTACAAGGTTATTGACTATACAAAGCGCCACCACGCCAGGACAAACTTGGTGGGCTCGAACCGTTGACCAAATGCAGGGTCTCTACACGCAATCTCACGACTCTACAGCCTTAAGGGACGTCAGCAAACCTTAAGGGACGTCACTAAGCCTTAAGGGACGTCACCAAACCTTAAGAACGTCACCAAACCTTAAGGGACGTCACTAAACCTTAAGGGACGTCACAAAACCTTAAGGGACGTCACCAAACCTTAAGGGACGTCACTAAACCTTAAGGGATGTCACCAAACCTTAAGGGACGTCACTAAGCCTTAAGGGACGTCACCAAACCTTAAGAGACGTCACCAAACCTTAAGGGACGTCACCAAACCTTAAGGGACGTCACCAAACCTTAAGGGACGTCACCAAACCTTAAGGGACTTCACTAAACCTTAAGAGACGTCACCAAACCTTAAGGAACGTCACTAAACCTTAAGGGATGTCACCAAACCTTAAGGGACGTCACTAAACCTTAAGGGACGTCACTAAACTTTAAGGGATGTCACCAAATTTCAAGGGACGTCAACAAACCTCCCCAAGATTGGGGTGGTGATCCAAATGGATGGAGACTCACGCCTTGAAAGGTCTGTCAACATGCATTCTCTCGTTCTTCTTACTCTCCTGCATTGTCTTGATAAGATTATTGATGTTTTTTTTAATGCTATTATCATAATGACTATTATTGTCATAATTTTTCTTTCATTATGGTTATCATTATTATTATTATTGATTTATCAAAATTTTATGTTGGTGCTATTGTTCTTGTTATAAGTTTTATTTTTATAGCTCTCATTTCATTGATAATTGTATTTGTTATTATTATTTCTTTATTATTATTACTATTATTATTACTATTGTTATTATCATTACTGATATGATAATTTACTATGAATATCATCATTATTGTAATCAAAAGTAGCTTTCTTTATATTCTTGATATAGATACACCCTTCCCCTTCATCTGTGCTACGGATAAGATTAACACTCGTAAGCAACAATAACTAACACGTCTACACCACAAAAGTTGGTCACAAGTAAACATTTTTATAGTGATCTATGAGGTTGTATTTCTCCACAATAAAACACAATATATGCAGTTTACCATTGACTTAACTTTCGCCACCGTGGTGTAGTGGCTAGCGGGTCTGGCTATGAATCTCCAGGCCCTGGTTCGAATCCGGTCCAGGGAAAGTGGGCGACCAGCCAAGTCGGCTGTTCTTCCTCCCTTTCGGGGTTGATAAATGGGTACCTGGGGAAACCTGGGTAAGGTAACTGTGGTAACCCGGATGTTACACTAGCCCTGTGTCCCGGGGTAACGGGTGGTCATCCACCATAGGCTCTACCGTAGATAATACTAAAGTCACCAGGACAACGTTTTTTATTTATTTACAGACGTTTGGTGGCGTTAATACTTACATTTCTACACCCATGATTTCAGGAAAGTTAGAAGGGGCTATCTGGAGAGTCTGTGTCATTTTGTGTCTTCATCTGTGTCATATTATGGCTATAAATGAACAAGTTACAAAAATACAACCGAGTGGCGACGTGTATAACGACCAACAATAAGGTCGCCATCTAGTGTTTATGTTCTATGTGTCCTCCCGCCGTCGTCGTCGTCCGAAAAAAAAACGAGTAGCAAAATTTGAAACCGTATATACTTGCAGATACAAAGCATAAAACTACGCTGTAACAGGGTAGATTATACAGTCATGATATAAACTACTGTGTTTCATCTTCAGTGGCACATACAAATCAGTAGTGATGCTATAATTCGTAATATTTGGCGGCTGGCGACATTATTGCAGCTGGCGACTATACTGTTATCTACGGTAAGGGCTAATGCCACGGAGATGAGCACCGAAGGCCACGCGCAGCATAGCGTATGCCCCCATCTTTACCTTTAC
>JACEEZ010011852.1:27500-50153 GCA_016584305.1 Chionoecetes opilio
TAATAATTACTGCATTAGCGACTGTTTCGTTACATGAGCAATCCCTCTCACTATATCTTGGAAAGAATATGAATTTATTAAAATTCACTTAAGTAGCTGAGTGAATTATATAATTAAAGGGGTAAAAATCAACTACAAAGTCCATGTGCGGCATTAAATGAATATGTAGATTATATTTATAACTAGGAATCATTTTGGGTTTTTCCTATATATTGTAGACATATAACTACGTATATCCTCCTTGCGTAAACCTTGTGAGGACGGGAAACACAAACTGCATAGCCATTTAGGATTAAAGCCAACAGTAGGAGATAATAGTATGCAGCTAATGTATAATGTATAATGGAAAGAATGGCAGTCATTTTCTCTTGAAGTGTTACCCATTTTAACCGTCACCTCCGAGTGCTAACACGCCACAAGACAATAACGCTGACGCCCAATGACTAGCTGGCCATCACTACCATTCATATCTCTCTCTCGCTCTCTCGCTCTCTCGCTCTCTCGCGCTCTCGCTCTCTCGCGCGCGCTCTCGCTCTCTCGCGCGCGCTCTCGCTCTCTCGCGCGCGCTCTCGCTCTCTCGCGCGCGCTCTCGCTCTCTCGCGCGCGCTCTCGCTCTCTCGGCGCGCTCTCGCTCTCTCGCGCGTGCTCTCGCCTCTCGCGCGCGCTCTCGCTCTCTCCGGCGCGCTCTCGCTCTCTCGCGCGCTCTCGCTCCTCTCTCGCTCTCTCCCTCGCGCGCTCTCGCTCTCTCTCTTTATCTCTCTCTCTCTCTCTCTCTCTCTCTCTCTCTCTCTCTCTCTCTCTCTCTCTCTTCTCTCTCTCTCTCTCTCTCTCTCTCTCTCTCTCTCTCTCTCTCCTCTCTCTCTCTCTCTCTCTCTCCTCGCTCAGTATGCCAGACAGTCAGTCAGTCATTTATGAGCAGACGACTTGTTTTGTTCAACATGAGTCAACATTAAGTCTTCCACACACAGACAGCTCGTGAATGCCTCTTCCACGCACGTCAAGACTAGCCAAGAATAAAGGAGTCAGCCAGAGAGAGGAGAAAAAAAAACACCCCACACCCACACTAATCCCATGTATATATACCTACGTGATGATGGGGTGTCCACGGCCTGTTTAGTGCGTGCCTCTTAGTTTGTAGTCGTTGAGCACATCAAGACACATCCTTTCTGCTCCTCATCCTCTTACCGCCATTGAGCAAGCCAAGCCGCCACGTCTCAAAAAACGATGCACCATGGCTAGGAATTATCGTGTCTGTTTTACCTAATGTTACTTTTTTTTGGGTTCTGTTAAAGTTTTCATGTGTTTAGCTTCTACTAGAAGACGCGAAGAGATGACAACCTCGGAGTTACCATTTTGAGTTTTTAGCGTCGCAGCGGGGGTTTGGGATCCCGCCGCGTGTCACGACTCCAGCATGTGTGCAACCTCACGGAAGCCTCCGAGAAATTTGGCACTGCCACTGCAGCTCTCCAAACCTGCGGAAGACGATAAAGCTTGGTTGTCGAGACACTCAATATTACTCACCACTGCTACCTTATGCAAGTTTACAAAGTGTATTACTGAAGAACGCTCAAGTTGATTAAGCGCAGCATTCTTACAAGATGAGAGAGAACCAGGGGATGAACCTTCACCCTCGTATGCATAGTTCCTCAAATCGTCCACTGTCGGCGCGACGGCTTCTGTCTTGAGATCTTTCCTCAAACTGTCTGTCCTAGTCGCCACTCCCTTCCTCTCTCCGTTTTCAATAACCAGCCCCGCCTGGGTCCCTCCTTGACGCTGTTCTTCCATACTACTCGTCTCTGATTGCTGCATCCACCTGCAGCACGTCCACGTCTGCAGCACAGAAGGAAAAAATTGCACCACACCAACCACCAGCCTTTCAACTTCCTATATATTTCGAGTAAATGGAGCCCTTTTTTCCATAGAATGTAACATTCATCTTATGAAACGCTACTAAATGCGTTGAATATTCAAGAGTTCTGCACATACTGCAATGCCACAAGTATAACAGTGTAGATCAGAAAGTCAGATTACACTTCACGTACAATCAACAAAACCCTGCAACTTACCTGCAATGTTGGGGTTCCTGGCCCAGGCAGGCTGTCCGTTGGCTTTGGGCGGCTTCATCAATTGCAGTTCTAGTAGGCTGGGTGTGTGGTTGCAGGGCGGCGACGCTTGACCCCTTGCAGTCCACGGTGGTGTCCTTGGCGTCTGCCATGCCCCTGCGCAAGGCGATGCGGCGATGGTTCTGATGAAGCAGGAACGCACACACCAACACTGCCGCCAAGGGATTGCATGGTGAACATTACTGTTGTATTGGCGAACCTTTATATTCAACAGACATAAGAATAATACATCGGTTGATAATTACTGGACCTACAGAAGTGACAGCAAATAATGCAGAGTCTGTGGAAGTCTCTCTCTCAAGCTGTAGGAGGTACTCACGACTAGGAAGATGCACCACACCACGATGGTGACCAGTACTCCCACGGGCAGCTTGAGGGAGGTCCCGGCCACGTCAGGCAGGTGGCAGTGCTGTCCGCTGAACCCCGCCGGGCGAGGAGCACACGTAGCCTGTGTGTTGGTCATTTGAAAATGTGCTCGTGGCGTGCCTCTATTAAACACTGTCTATACTGCATTAATTATTTGTATGTCCTTAGACACTAAGGAAATGAATTGCATTCACACACGATAACATTATTAGGAGCCGATTTTTCGTGTCATTTAATAGTGGCGCCTCATGATAAGGACCTAAGCCGTCACCTGGCTGGGTGTTGAAGCAGGAGCCGCCGCTGAGGCACGGCTGCCAGGCACACTCGTCCTCGTCCTCACAAGTCATGCGACTTCGGCTCAGCACGCGAACCCTCGCCACACCTGCGGGAGTTGTTCTGGGTTACTTGAAAATTTCCTTATGCTAATTGCACACACACATTTCTTGCCTTTGAGATAATGAGCATGGGACATGACAACAAGAGTATTGGGCACCGACCCACAGTGGTAGGACCTCCAGGTGTCAACGCAGGAGTGCGAGGTCTGCAGGACACGTTGGTGCAGGCCGACGGAGCATCGCAGCTCGCTCCACACCTTGAAAACGCTGGCCTGGCCCCAGGGAGTGTTGTTAACTGCCGGCGGCAGCGGCGCGCTGCGACCCGAGATACGCAGATCATCGATGCAGCCGGGAGGACACCATTGAAAAGTTGTGATGAAACAGGGGAGCAGAAGGATTATATTATATTACAGAAGGATATACATTATAACAGATGATATACCATATCCATTTACGTTACTAATTCAATGGAAAAGAAGTACATGTGTGTCGTGAGAAATCATACCAAATAGATTCAAAAGCTCTTTGCATACCTTCTCGAAAGTCATTGTGTACTTCAAACATGGTGGCGCCCACATACGCTGGGGAACCCCCAATCAAGACGCCTTCCTGGCCGTCTATCTCCAGCAGCTGCCGTCCCTCCAGCACCAGCGAGGCGTTGTACAGGTCGCCGTCCCCGTCGTCCACTGAGAGGAAGGCGGCTGATCCGTACCTTGTGTTCAGAGCAAGATAACATGATGGGAGGATTGACAACTAAATCTGTGCAAGAACAGAAGGATGACAAGGATGAAGAGTAGAAGAGGTTCATTAGGAGGCAGGGGCACAGATATCCTTGTAATCTAATTATGTGTGTGTGTGTGACTGTGTGTGTGTGTGTGTGTGTGTGTTTGTGTTTGTGTGTTGTGTGTGTTGTGTCGTGTGTGTAATGAGACCTCATACGAATTTCCTTTACATTTCTATTGAGTCTATTCCGAAAGAAGACTATTATGAAATGTTAATCTGCATTTATGAACTGGAAACTATTCCTTAGCTTTGAAAATGATGCTCAATGACAAGAACTGAACTTGAAAGGAAATGATATAGTATATCATTATGTACAGGAGGCAATACCTCTTCTTCTACAACTAAGACACCAGCGAAGACACCTCACCTGGTGGCGGTGAGGGAGTGCCAGCGGCCGTCGGTGAGGGCGACACGGGAGAGGCATATTGAAGTTGGTGGTCTGGGGTGAAGATGCAGCACTGCACACAGGCGCCCGCCTATCAGCTGCACAGACCAGCTGTCCCGTCCGTGCTGTGAGGACAGCACCATCAGCTCGCCTCTCCTTCTCAGGGTGCGAAATCTGTCGGAAAAAGGCGCTTACAGTGTTTGCAGCTATTACAGTGTTTAACGCTATTTGCGTTAACGTGCGGCAGCTATGGCAAACAACCTCACGAGGGTGGTTGTTCCTACCTGAGGGTGATGGAGGTGGTGTAGGCCAGCGGCGAGAAGGATAGGGCCAGCTTGACATAGCTGTTGGGGAGGAAGGTGGTGGGCGTGGTGGGTGAGGCACAGCCTGGCCGCCCCACCCCGGCAGGCACTCACACCGCAGCGAACCAGGTGATCCCTGACACCTGCAATACACTTAAAAGTCATATATGTATTTCACCAGTACATTTTTAGTACTGTTACAAGTAAAGGTAAAGAGTGGGCATACCCCNTCAACCCGGAATTGGGGAATGCCCCCCATACTATACCCTGTAACCTTTTTTTCCGAAAAAAACCAGATGGTTATTTAACTTTGACGAATGAAGCTAATGGCAAACAGTCGTGATTTTCCTCGCTGGTAAACCTGCGTTATGGAGATCTCCAACGGTACTAACGAGATGTGGTCGATCTCCTTAGCTACCCCTCCGGCATTACTATACCATGTCCAGCGGTGCAGCTCTGGTCTCTGATACCAAGAACCTGCAATTCTCAACCTTCTGGACCTTGCAAAGTTCAGAAGCAGAGAACTGTTGGTGTTTCTGGTACCGGAGCCATGGGGACCAACACATAACTCGTAGCAATCTCTCACAGTGCCAGTAGTAGCATTGAAGTCGCCCAAGACAATGAGAGTGTCCCGATGAGGACACTGAGTAAGTGAATGAATGAATATAATTCAAGTGGTAAGAATCAAACTATAAAGTCCATGTGGCACTCAATGAAAATGGAGATTATATCTATATCGAGGAATCATTTTGTTCAATATATTGTAGACATATAACTACGTATATCCCCCCTTGCGTAAACCTTGTGAGGACGGGAAACACAAACCGCATAGTCATTTAGGATTAAAGCCAACATTTGGAGGTAATAGTAAGCAGCTAATGGAAAGAATGGCAGTCATTTTCTTATGAAGTATAACCCATTTCCCCGTCACCTCCGAGTGCTAACACGCCACAAGACAATAACGCTGGCGCCCAATAATTAATTGGCCATCACTAACATTCATATTTCTCAAATTTCTTCATCTCTCTCTCTCTCTCTCTCTCTCGCTCTCTCTCTCTCTCTCTCTCTCTCTCTCTCCGCTCTCTCTTCTCTCTCCTCTCTCTCTCTCCTCTCTCTCTCTCTCTCTCTCTCTCTCTTTCTCCTCTTCTCTCTCTCTCTCTCTCTCTCTCTCTCTCTCTCTCTCTCTCTCTCTCTCTCTCTCTCTCTCTTCTTCCTCTCTCTCTCTCTCTCCTCTCTCTCTCTCTCTCTCTCTCTCTCTCTCTCATATATATTATATATATATATATATATATAATAATCAACATTAAGTTTTCTACACACAGACAGCTCGTAATGCCTCTTCCACGCACGTCAAGACTAGCCAAGAATAAAGGAGTCAGCCAGAGAGAGGAGCAAAAACACACCCACACCCACACTAATCCCATGTATACCTACGTGATGATGGGGGTGTCCACTGCCCGTTTAGTGCGTGCCTCTTAGTTTGTAGTCGTTGAGCACATCAAGACACATATCTTCTGCTCCTCATCCTCTTCCCGCCATTGAGCAAGCCAAGCCGTCACGTCTCAAAGAACAATGCACCATGGCTAGGAATTATCGTGTCTGTTTTACCTAATGTTACTTTTCTTTGGTTCTGTTAAAGTTTTTATGTGTTTAGCTTCTTCTAGAAGGCGCGAAGAGATGACAACCTCGGAGTTGCCATTTTGAGTTTTTAGCGTCGCAGCGGGTGTTTGGGATCCCGTCGCGCGTCATGACTCCAGCATGTGTGCAACCTCACGGAAACCTCCGAGAAATTTGGCACTGCCACTGCAGCTCTCCAAACCTACGGAAGACGATAAAAGCCTGGTTGTCGAGACACTCAATATTACTCACAACTGCTACCTTATGCAAGCTTACAAAGTGTATGACTGAAGAACGCTCAATGTTGATTAAGCGCATTAATCTTACAAGATGAGAGAGAACCAGGGGATGAACCTTCACCCTCGTATGCATAGTTCCTCAAATCGTCCACTGTCGGCGCGACGGCTTCTGTCTTGAGATCTTTCCTCAAACTGTCTGTCCTAGTCGCCACTCCTCTCCTCTCTCCGTTTTCAACAACCAGCCCCGCCTGGGTCCCTCCTTGACGTTGTTCTTCCATACTACTCGTCTCTGATGCGGCATCCACCTGCAGCACGTCCACGTCTGCAGCACAGAAGGCAAACATTGCACCACACCAACCACCAGCCTTTCAATTTCCTAAATATTTCAAGTAAATGGAGCTTTTTTTTCCCTAGAATGTAACATTCATCTTATGAAACGTTACCAAATGCGTTGAATATTCAAAAGTTCTGCACATACTGCAATGCCACAAGTATAACAGTGTAGATCAGAAAGTCAGATTACACTTCACGTACAATCAACAATACTCTGCAACTTACCTGCAATGTTGGGGTTCCTGGCCCAGGCAGGCTGTCCGTTGGCTTTGGGCGGCTTCAGCAATTGCAGTTCTAGTAGGTTGGGTGTGTGGTTGCAGGGCGGCGACGCTTGACCCTTGCAGTCCACGATGGTGTCCTTGGCGTCTGCCATGCCCCTGCGCAGGGCGGCGCGGCGGTGGTTCTGATGAAGCAGGAACGCACACACCAATACTGCCGCCAAGGGATTGCACGGTGAACATTACTATTGTATTGGCGAACCTTTATATTCAACAGACATAAGAATTATACATCGGTTGATAATTACTGGACCTACAGAAGGGACAGGAAATAATGCAGAGACTGTGGAAGGTCTCTCTCTCAAGCTGTAGGAGGTACTCACGCACTAGGAAGATGCACCACACCACGATGGTGACCAGTACTCCCACGGGCAGTTGAGGGAGGTCTGGCCCACGTCAGGCAGGTGGCAGTGCTGTCCGCTGAACCCCGCCGGGCAGGAGCACACGTAGCCTGTGTGTTGGTCATTGATGAATATGTGCTCGTGGCGTGCCTCCATAAAACACTTGTTAGGGCATTATAGGAATTAGTAGGGTAGAAACGAATGAAGGTTAAAGAACAGGTAAAAAAGGTTTTGGTGTGACATGGTGTGGCACGGGGGGCCCCCCCCCGGTTCCAGGGTTTTGTCGCTCAGCTTTTGCGCGAGGGCTTAAAAAGAGGCCTTTGTCCTCTCTTTTCCCTTCCCGGAGTCACCACCCTATAGATTTTTACGTGAGTCAGTAGCTAAAAAGCACCCATTTTAATATATGGAACAGGTAGGTTTTTATAGAAGTAGAAATATATATGCTTGTTACTAGTAGAAACATATTTGCCCATGTAATAAAGGAGTAAAGGGGAGAGAGAAAAATGTTTGGGAAAAAAGAGTAATTATCAACCAGCTCGGGGGAGGCAGCGGTAGCGGGCCCCTCAAGGGGCCCCGGGAGAAGGCAAAAACCCAAGGCCGGGGGAGGTTCGACGGGACTCCTGTTTATGTATTTTCGCCAAAGTTATAGTTTTAATGAAATTATACAACTCCCAAAACCCCTAAGTGCCCTTTTACATCCTACGAAACCACAATATTCCCCACGAAAAAGTTTGTTGAAACGGGTTACTGGACTTTTGATATCTCTAACAAACAAGGGAGTCTACCTGTGTAATATTTTCGCGTAAAGGGAAAAATCCAGACAAAAAAGTGGGATAAAAGTTGGCACGAATACTGTCAGTGCAAAAAAAAAAAAAAATAATTACAATCTCTGTGAAACGTGTAAAATAGGAAATGTGAGAGGAACGAAACTTTTTGAAAAAAAAAACAACTTTTTGAAAGAAAAAAAAAAGAAACTTTTGAAAAAAAAAAAAACAAATTTTTTTGAAACAAAAAAACGTAACTTTTGAACCGTGCAACAGCCGGGGCGATGAAGACCTTTAAAAACAACAAAAGCCCCCCTAAAACTTAGGTGAAACCGAACAATAATCCGATTTCGCCTTTTTTCGAGAAGAGAAAAAACGATGGGTAATGGACAAAATTAATGGGGTTTTTTAATTGAGAACTATTTCCTGCGACTAGTGTCCGGGGGAAAAAGGGTTACCAGTCTTTCATCTAACTTTTTACCGAAGAGGGGCAAGCAGCGAAACAAGAACCCGCTCAACGAGGTGCTGGGAGGAGACTTCCCTCCCGGGCCCCAGAACTCAAAGGAGCAGTCTAAAATCAACAATTATTTTAAGTTTTTACAAGTTTTTAGCAAAAAACACTACATTTACCGTTATTTTTTAATTAAAACAGACAGAGATAAAGTAAATTTCTCTCGTGATAGGAAATCTTATAGTAAAAAAAGCACCCCTTACCCATTTTCTTTTTATGTAGGGAGGTTCTTGGGGGAAAAAAAAAACGGTATTTTTAGCGGGACTTTAAAAAAACAAAATTGTCACAAGGGCAAAAAATTTCCTACAATTTTTTTCCCAAATTAAGAATGTCTTTTGGAAATAGCGAGGGAGCTTTTGCGTATATAATTAATAATTATAACACGTTATATTATATAATTAATCCCAAAACGCAAGGGAAAAAAGTTAGCAGAAAACGTGATAATTTAACCCTCAGACTTGAAAAATTTTTCCCTTGAGGAGCGGTAAAAATATTTCATATGATGCTTAGTACTATACGCTACTACTACTACTATACTACTAATACTACTACTTACTACTACTATACTGTGCTATACTAATACTACTTTTGTAACATTACCCCTATAACATCAACCCTAAACCCAAATGGGGGTTTTTTCACAGGTTGGGCGGGCCCAAAGCTGGAATTTCTTTTCCTATTTTTAAAGGGTTTTTACCCACAGAGGCACCCGTGCGCCCTTTTAGTGGAGAAGGGGAAGGTTTTAGCGTTATAAATTTCCTCTATGTGGGATGTAATGAGAAAACCAGACTTTTGAGGCCAGCAGAAAAAAATTGCTTCATTCGTTCTGATGCAACCTGGTTCGAGAGCCAACAATTAATGAAAAGACGGCATTTTCTCCCCAAGATTGGGCAAATTAGACAAATTCAGGGAGAATTTTCCTGAGATTTTTTCGTGGGGGGGCAGCAACCACCGTATGAAAAAAAGTAAGCTGTAACTGTTTAAATAATAACAATTTTGGGCGCGAAAAACTGTAGGGGAGGGTTTTATCGGGGCCCCAATACTTTAAGAGGGGTCATCAAATTCAAAGGGGAAGCAAATTGTTTACTGCAACAAAAATTAGATGGAAAATATGCCCAAATTTTGGGAATTTTGTTCTATTTTCTACATGTCCGGGGAAGGTGCGTCGTGCAGCTTTTCTTTCCCTTCGTCCTAAGGACAGTTATGGATTCATAAGGGCCTTAGACGGCAAGTTAGGAGACAGTACACTCTAGGCTTTCACAGCCACCGTTGCAGGAGAAAATAAATACCCCTTTTCCCAACCCCGGACAAAACCCCTCCAACCCTTTTTATGCAGGGGCAGTGCAAAAGGGGTAGCTTTTGTTCTTACTGAAAAAGGTGGGACAAAAGAAAAGAGATGCCTCCGCAAAGAGCAAAAAGCGAAAGACACCAGTGGGTGATAATCAAAATACAAAACCCCACCAGGGCTCTAAAGGGGATTTTTAAACCCAGGAAAATTCCCCTTTTTCCTTCCGGGGGAGGGGACGCAGCAAAAGCACAGAAAAGAGGGTTTTCTACCACTGCGCGATCCGTACGGGTACTCACGATACCGACCTTTTCTACCAGTTTTAGTGCTCGTGAAAGCAGATAAAAAGGGGGCTGCGGGGAAGGTAAGTCTGGGGGGAAGACTGCGGCCTCGTCGCCCTCCAGTTAACTCGACAAAAAAGCGGGGAGTTTTTTCCCGCGGGGGCACGGCGGTTTTGTCGATTTACCAAAATTAGTGGCTGCCCCCAACAAAAAAACATCGGGCAATACCCACGAAGGAAGCCTAAAAACCCTTTTCCCTGGTGTGGACACGGGAGCTACGTAAATGTACTCTCTAAAGGGTCTTCAGCTCTAAAAGGAGTGACGTGGTGGCCGGGGCCGTTACGCCGGGGTGTTTTGAAGTGAAGGGGGTCACAGGTTATTTTAAAAAAAAAGGGAACGTGATTTACCTTTATTTTGAAAAAAAGGGGTTTCCTCCTTTTCGTATGGAGTTCTGTGTAGCATCCAATTTTTTCAGTCCTGTAGACGGACTGTTGGGTTTAGCTACGATGAAGTCTAAGAATTGGGGGAAAACCCCCAACTTAAATTTAATAACATTTAAAGGGAAGCGTAAAGGCGAGGATTCTCCTAGCTCTGACCCCCCTAAATGTCAAAACCCGAGCGAAGAAAAAAAGCAAAAGGGGAGGCCCACCGACTGGGGTATTTTCCCTCAATTCAGTCTCTAACGCTCGCGTAATCTTACAGCGGGTTGGAAAATTGTGAAGGCCACGTATGGGGTGACCACGACATCCCCGATCGCATGGGAGGGTTTTCCAGTGGGGGTTCCTGAGCACCTAAGACAGTAAAAGTATGTCTCGATCCCCAGTAAGGTAAAACGATTGGCCAAGAGGCGACACTTGACTGTCGGGCAGGACAGCAATCACTTGGGTTTTTAACAGGGGGACCAGGCGGTTAAACATTATTTTTTCCTTTGGGGGAAGGGGGGTGTAGATCAAAAGGTGGTACTAAACCCTTGGGAACCTACTGCTTGTTTGCTACGGTGCAGATTTCGCCGTTGACATGAGCAGGGTCTGTGCCAACCTCAGTTTTGTTTCAAAAGTCGGGATCCGGGGAATAAAGCACCGCTCTTGGAACTCTGGGGGCAGTACCCAATGTCTAACCCCCCGGGGGAAACTCTTGGGTACCCATACAACGGGCATACTTAAAAAGTCCAGGGACAAAACCGTCTACATACTGTTACAGGTACCTCATGCCAACGGGGGTGGGAGAAAACATGTAGAGGAAAAGTTAAGGGAAGGAGTTTTTCAACACTCCTGCTCCCCTGGAACAGTCCTTTTTTTCCCTTTTCCCCCAAAAAAGGGTGGAACTTTCGCCCAGTATTGACTTTTGGGAGTGAATCAGGTTCAGAAAAAGACATTCATTTCCAGTCCTAAAAATTGTCATGCGTTAGGGCCGGGTAATCAATTTTCGTAGTTTTGGGCCTTTTGGGGTAGGCAGGACCCCTGCAAATCCCCCAAGAGGTTACGGCGTTTAGTACGCCCGGGGGGGCACACGAAAGGCTTTGGATGCCGTTTTGGGTTGAAATCCGCGCCCTTTCTTTTCAGAGAATGGAAATACAATTTTTGCCGGTATGATAGGAACTCCGTTTTTTCGCTACCTGGACATATTAAATGCTAGCAAAGACCCTGAGTCTCACTTTAAAACTTGGGGCGTTTTTCGCATTTGTCAGCTGGTCTCAAAGCCAAGTTCACCAATGGAATTTTTTAAAGCTAAAATTACTTCTTACCATATGCGACCGGGAGGGATCCACACCATGGACGATAAGGATTTGGCCTCAAAAAAATTCCCTTAAATCCAGAGTGTGGGTGTTAGATCCCCTTTTTTGGGCTAGCGGGTTTTACCGCCCTTATAAAGATTTTTCGCCCGAAAGGCATTCCCCAAACCAGCTGTTAAGAAAAGAGTCTCATTTCACTGGGGTGCTCCCCAGGAACAAAGCTTCGAAGATTAAATGCACTCGTGAAGCCCGTCCTTTGGGATTCCCAGTTTTTCAGTCCTTTGGTATGA
Organism: Chionoecetes opilio; assembly: GCA_016584305.1. Taxonomy (NCBI): domain Eukaryota; kingdom Metazoa; phylum Arthropoda; class Malacostraca; order Decapoda; family Majidae; genus Chionoecetes; species Chionoecetes opilio. The sequence goes on from JACEEZ010011852.1 coordinate 39,466, forward strand.
CAGACGCTCGGCTAAGGGGCTTGGGGGAGTACTAACAAAAAGATGAAAGAGGGAAGAAACCCTTAAACGCGTTTGGGGCAGGTTTTTATCCCGGGGGAAGTAAATTTTTCCGTTACACTCAAGAACCCGGGGGAATTGGGGTCTCAAAAAATTTTAAAAACGTTTTTTGGCATCCCAAAATTCATACCCCCATGCAGCGTACTGGTTTTTCAAAGGGGAAAAAAAATTTTCCGGTAGGGTTGCCGATGGTATCTGACGATCCAAAAAGTTTAACCCCAAATTTAAATATTTTCCCGGAGGGAAAGCGGTAGCGGACGCGATCGCGAAACGTTCGGGGTGGGGCGGTCACGGGGGAAAACCCGTGCCCAAAAATTTTTACTCAGAAAGGGGGGGCGAAAAAACGTAAACATGAATGTGGGGGAAGGGGATTAGCCTTAGATCGGCGAGAGCCTCCTTTCCAGCTTATCGGGAAATTTTTCCCCAATTTTCTGTCGAATGACAAAAAACTGTGCCGACATTTGGCCCGAAAAGAGACCCCGTGGGAAAAATTTTTTATACCTGACTTTTTTTTCCGACGGTACTCAAAATTGGCCGATGTGCCCGGGGACACCGGGGCGTAATGACCCTAGCAGCCCCGAGGGTGGTATTTTTTTGGCCCCCCGATGCGTGTGGAATTGAAGAATATGTTGCCAGGGGTTTCTTGTGCCCAAAACAAAGGACATCCAGGACCCCCTCCTATATTAGAATCCCCCCACCGAGCAAACCCCTGGGGGTAGTTTAATAGTCTTTTCAGACCCCAAAAGTTATCACGGGTCACAAAACCTTTGGTGTGTGTAGATACTTTTCAAGGTTTGTATCCTTGCACCGGGGAAGAAAAAAAACGGCTCGGGCTGTAGCCCCGAATTTAAAAACTCATCTTTTTGCCCCATTCCCCAAAACCCGATAAAAGTTCAGTGATAAGGGGCAGAGTTCCGTAATGTTGCTTTTTTGGGGATTTTTTACTTTACAAATAAGCAGACTTCACGGTCGCATACTCCCCGCTAAAAGGGGGGCGGACCGCGTTAACAGAAGATCCTGGACGCGTTTTGGGTGTTGTAAACAGTTTGCCGCGATTTGGGAAAATTTGGGTACCCACGTGACGGCTTGATTTAAAAGTTCAGTTTTTCGAGCCCCGGCAAATCTCCTCATACATACTTTTTGGTGCGGTAAAACGGGGTTAAAATGACTATTGGCCAACCACTAAACCTGGGAAAAAGATAGCTACTGGATCAGCATTGCATGTCTTTTTAATAAACAAAAGGCAAGGGAAAGGGTCAAGCTTTTCCCTGCCGAGATGATGGCACAACAAAATAACCGTGCGGTTCCTATAAAAATAAAAAGGGGGGTACCGAATGGGGGCAAAATCCAAGTAGGGAAATTCCAATTGGCGCCGAAATTCTTGGGGCCGCGCTTTGTTTTTGGTGAAAGCATGGCAAAAAGTTTGAAGTATTTGGGTCCCCTCTTCAAAAAGTCCAAAAAAATTTAATGTGGTGAAGAAGACCAAAGGCCCCCGGGACCCCGGCCTTTTCTGTTGTGCTTACCTACCTCCAAACACTTCCACTAACCCAACCCACTAACGCCCTGCAAGGGTATAATTTTCGACCTCGAGTCTAACTAATTTTTGCTATGTGATTTCATGTATTGGGAGTTTAATCTTTAAGGCTTTAGAAGGATCGACTGCCCTTTAGAAGCTAACCCATTTTAATCAGACTCTTAAATCAGGGCTACTACATCCTAGGTTTTAGGGGGACGATTTTTCTAGGGATCTGGCCGACTAGGGATCTAGTTCCACTTCCCATTTTCCTTCCTTTATATTTTAAGGGGGCAAAAGTGAATTTTAAATTTTCAAGGGAGTCCAGCTGAAAAATCGAATCCCATTCATGGGTATCAAAATATTTAGAGCAAAAAATGTCCCGTCGTTTGCCCTTTCGGGAAATTCCCATCAAAAGGCTTTTGGCACTATGTAAGTGTTGCTTTTGTTTTTCTTCCAGAAGTTATACAAGAAACGTCTCCCCTGTTTCCCCCAAAAATCTTTTAGAATTTTCCCTTCTCTAGGATATCTTTTGTTTCCCAAAACCTTCTCTGACGAGTCGCAGTTTCCCCCGGTTGGGGAACCCTCTACTGATTCCCCAAACCCATTTTTTTCTTTCCCCGTGTCCTATAGCTACTTTGTTGTTTTGTTAAGCGAGCGCACGTTTGGAAGTATATTTTACGGGAAAAGTTCGATCTTCACAGGGCTGACAGGTATGCACATTTTTAACATGGTTTTGGTAATTTTTTTAGGCCGCGTGGGCGCGCCAGGTGCGTGACCCGGGATGAAGGCATTAAGGCATTAGAGGTAGAAAAAGAGGAATGTAAGAACATGGGAACGTTTGGGTGACACTGGTGTGGCACTTGGGCCCCCCCCCCCGGGCTCCATGGTTGTCGACCAGCATTGTCGCGAGGGCTTACAAAAAGGCCCCGTCCTCTCTTTCCCCGTGCAGAGTCACCACACCTAGTGATTTTTTCGTGATGTCGTAGAATAACACACCCTATATTATGGTAACAGGGAGATATTTTTAAAAAGTAGTAAATTATATGCTTGTTTTCTAGTAGAAACTTTGCCATCTAATAAAGTGAGTGAAGGGAGCAGATGTAAATGTTTAGGAAAATGATAATTATCAACCCCTCGAGGGGGGGCAGCGGGTAGGGCGGTCGTTTCCTGAAGGGCCTGGGAGAAGGGCAAGAACCAAGGTCCCAAAGGCGGAGTGTTTTGACTGGGATCCTCTCCTTCTTACATTTTTGCCGAAGGTATAGTTTTTTAAATGAAATTATACGAACGCCCAAAAACCCCAAAAAGGCTCTCTAATCCTCACGAAACCACTAATATTCCCCACGAAACAGATTGATTGAAACGTATGTTACTGGACATTTGACTATCATCTAACAAACAAGGTGAGTCTACTGTGTGAATATTATTCGCGTAAAGGGAAAATCCAGAAACACACTGTCTTTACTGCATATATTATTTGTATGTCCTCTAGACACTAAGGAAATTGAAATTGCATTCACACAAGATAACATTATTAGGAGCCAAATTAACGTGCCATTTAATAGTGGCACCTCATGATAAGGGCCTAAGCCGTCACCGGGCTTGGTGTTGAAGCAGGAGCTGCCGTTGGGGGCACGGCTGCCAGGCACACTCGTCCTCGTCCTCACAAGTCATGCGACTCCGGCTCAGCACGCGGCCCTCGCCACACCTGGTGGAGTTGGTTCTGGGTCACTTGAACATTTCCTAATGCTAATTGCAAACACACATGCTCTTGCTTTCGAGATATATGAGCATGTGACGTGATAATGAGAGTATTGGGCACCGACCCACAGTGGTAGGACCTCCAGGTGTCAACGCATGAGTGCGGAGGTCTGCAGGACACGTTGGTGCAGGCCGACGGAGAAACGCAGCCTCTCTCCACACCCTTGAACACGCTGGCCTGGCCCAGGGAGTGTTGTTAACTGCCGGCGGCAGCGGCGCGCTGCGACCCGAGATACGCAGATCATCCATGCAGCCTGGGGGAAACCATTGAAAATTTGTGATGAAACAGGGAGCAGAAGGATTATTTTCATATTACAGAAGGATTACATTATAACAGATACATCCAATATCCATTTACGTTACTAATTCAATGGAAAAGAAGTACTGTGTGTCGTGAGATATCATGCCAAAAGATTCAAAGCTTTTTGCATACCTTCTCGAAAGTCGTGTGTACTTCAAACATGGGGCGCCCACATACTTTTGGAACCCCCAATCATGACGCCCTCCTGACCGTCGATCTCCAGCAGCTGCCGTCCCTCCAGCACCAGCGAGGCGTTGTACAGGTCGCCGTCCCCGTCGTCCACTGAGAGGAAGGGGGCTGATCCGTACCTTGTGTTCACAGTAAGATAACATGAGGGGAGGATTGACAACAAAAATCCTGCAAAAACAGAAGGATGACAAGAATGAAGAGTAGAAGAGGTTCAGTAGGAAGAAGGGGCACACATATCCTTGTCCCCTAATTCTGTACTTGAAAGTAAATGCTATTGGGATTTCATTATGTACAAAAGGGTAATACCTCCTCCTCCACAACTAAGAGGCACCAGCGAAGACAACTCACCTGGTGGCAGTGAGGGAGTGCCAGCGGCCTGGGTGAGGGCGGCACGGGAGAGGCATATTGAAGCTGGTGGTCGGGGGTGAAGATGCAGCACCGCACACAGGCGGCCGTCCACCAGCTGTCCCAGACCAGCTGTCCCGCCGTGCTGTGAGGACAAGCACCCCCAGCTCGCCTCTCCTTCTTAGGGTGCGAAACCTGTCAGAAAAGGCGCTTACAGTGTTTGGTAACGTGCGGAAAGCTATGGCAAACAACCTCACGAGGGTGGTTGTCCTTACCTGAGGGGAGGGAGGTGGTGTAGGCCAGCGGCGAGAAGGATAGGGCCAGCTTGACGTAGCTGTTGTGGAGGAAGGTGGTGGGTGTGGTGGGTGAGGCAAAAGCCCTGGCCGCCCCACCCCGGCAGGCACTCACACCGCATGAACCAGGTGACCCTGACACCTGCAATAAACCTAATAATCAAATATGTATTTTACCAGTACATTTTCTATTATTTTTTATAAGGAAAAGATCGGTCATACGCTATGCTGCGCGTGGCCTCCCTCTCTCCGTCACATTAGCACTGAAGCCTGTGGCGGGTAACAGCACGTAACCCAGGGACACTGGCTACTGAGACAACCGGGTTACCACAGTTGCCTTCTTCAGGTTTTCCCAGATACCCTTTTATCTCAACCCCGAAAGGAAGGATGAACAGATGGTTGGGCTAGCCGCCGACTGTCCTAAACCGGATTCGAAACCAGACCTGTGGATTCGTATTCCTAGGCGCGATAGCCACTACCACTAGGGTACGCCGTAGGTCCAATGAAAGTGAAATATAGATTATTTCGAATTTTGGCAGGATGTTTTTTATGTAAAATTGAATTTTAAGGCTGGTTTGTCCCCTTCAACTTTTGGTTTGAGCACTTCTTGCTATGCAAAATGGATTTTATATATATATGCAAAACATAGCTTAAAGTGCGATTTTGCATAGTAAGAATTGGCCCAATGCAAAAAATAGGAGATAAAATCGTCTTAGAATTCTATTTTACATAGGAAAATTTGGGCATGCCAAAGTTGAAAAAAAAAGATTTTTGTTATACGGCATACCCTAACCGGGGAAACCAAAATAGTTGGATTGGGTTACGATGGGAGGAAGGACAAGACCAGGCGATGGTGCCCGACAGCTATGGGGAACTGCCCCCAACGTTGATCATGAGGAGCAGAGTCAGTGACGGGAGAGCCACTGGAAGGAAACCTTTGGCTTTTGTACCAGAGGACCCGGGTGCCACCTGAGAAGCCTGCGTTCAAGGTGGCTCAGGCTCTCTATCATCTGCTGGTGACATACGACTCCAAACCGACTCACTAATCGTACTGCAAGGTGACTCAACTAGGGCCAACACGGGGTGGAAGGGGGGTACTCACGCCCATTTGGAGAAGATGCTGGGACGCAAGCTCTTCTGGAGTATATGCGTGTTGCACACAAACGAGTTGCCCCTGCGCCACCTTATCACCAGCATCGACGGGCCTACCTCATCTGACACTGGCTTCACGGGTCCAGTGTGCAGTCTGCTGTCCAGCGTGAATGAGATGCAGTACAACGCAGAGTTCAGAGGAGTGCCAGGCGGTGAAGATCTCACGGATTTTACCGGAGTATATCCTGGCAACATGTCCACTGACCAGCAGGTCTCCTACCCGCTGGTCCAGGCTGTTTAAACGGGGCGTTTTTCCCGTCCGAGCTGCAGGAGATCAAGTGTGGCAAGGTGTCCCACTCCGATGGCTCACACACCATGGCTCACCACCCAGTCGTCGTGTAAAATGTGGACCAGAAACATGGACTGACTGGCAAAGAAACTGAACACCCTGGAAATCCTAGTCAAGTACTGCCTGAGGTGTACTTTAAAATCTACTACACATCAAGGTTCACCACAGACTAGAGGACGGCCCCAAGCACATCCTCACCAGGGGTGAGAGTGATGAGGTCGCAGCCCAAGAAGGTCCAAACAGCTGTGACCTTCTACGTGCGGACAGGAGCATCATTCGCACACTCAGAATGTGTCCTTTCCCCTCGCTGATGGCGAGTCAGAGTGAGGACGACCGCAGGTTCGCCGTGACCCAGATTTTGAAGCTGAGGGGTGGCGAGGGGGTATGGGACACCAGTGTAAATCTTGCATCACACCCAAGCTGAGCTTGTCAGCCCCCCAGCTTGCAGACACTGATCAGCTGGCAGCCTGGCCAGGTGCACGAGCCGGCATTCACCTGTTCACTGTCGGGGATCAGATCCAGGAGATCCTGGTCAAGCCATACGAGGTCCGGAGTTCTCTATCCACACTCAGAGCACCCAAAGAGTCGGAAGCAGGTGACAGAGGCTGCGGCAGCAGTGGTTTGGGGCAGCAGGCCAGAGACGGGTTCATCCGGGCTCGGGCCCACCACGGGAGACCCCTGCCCTGCTTCAGGTCTAAGAAAACATGATGGACACGTTTTAGGCCAACGTAGAGGCTGTGACACTGTGATTTTAGTGCCTTTATGAACCACTGATCAAAAGAGCTACCACGCTAGTCCCTTTGGAACTCCTATTTGGGGCATGATGCAATACACAGGACAACCGGACACTGCGTACTCATTTAAGCTTATTCGAAAGGGTGCAATATAAAAGTGCGATTTTGCATTTGTAAAATTGGGTCAAATGCAAAATGGAATGAGATAAAAAAGTCTTAGAATTCATTTTACATAGGAAATTGGCATGGGCCAATTTGAGAAAAAAAATTTTTTTTTATACGGGCGTACCCTAACTACCACGGAGGCGCTACTATTACAGGGTCTATTCATAAGATGAAGAAAAGACAGCATGGTTGAAAAAATTCGTACCGTTCGTTATAATCTATAATAATATGAGCGAAAGTGTGTGGGGTGTGTGTGTGTGTGTCTGTCTTCCGCGATAGGTGCCGGCCCCAGTGGCGCAATCCCTCATATGGCACAGTTTTGGAATCGGGTCGACCAGGGGAGGTTTTTAAGCCCCTTTATGAGATGATCCGATGACTTATTTTTTTTTAGCAGCCTATTAGCGAGAATTGGGAAAAAAGTGGGGTTTCGAGAATTGAGGAAACCCTGATGTAGGGTGATGGGTAATGGGTGAGTGAATGGGGTGGGGTGATGGGTAATGGGTGTGGGGCGATGGATGAGTGAATGGGTGGGGGGTGATGGGTAATGGGTGAGGGAATAGATGGGGGTGATGGGTAATGGGTGAGTGAATGGGTGTGTGGTGATGGGTAAGGCGGGAGTGAATGGGGGGGTGATGGGTAATGGGTGACGTGAAGGGTGGGGGGGGGATGGGTAATAGGTGAGTGAATGGGTTGGGGTGGATGGAATGGGTTGGCGTTAATACATACATTTCTACATCCATGATTTCGGGAAAGCTAGAAGGGGCTATATGGAGAGTCTGTTTTTGGTGGGCCGAGGCCCACCAAACACAGGTGGTGGGCCAAAGGCCCACCAATAGCCCTCCGCAGGAGCTAGCCAAAAAGTCCGCCCGGAGGGCGGCTTTGCGGCTAGTGCAAAATAAGGACCAGTTATAGAACTTAAGAAGTAATACTTTACTTATATAATTTCAACTTAGTTAGGAAAAACAGAGATTAGAAGAATCTCCCTTTTTGTGTTTTGCCATAACACGTGTTTCGGAAAAAATCCTGTTGTGAACATAAAATATATATTAAGGCATATATGACACGATAATCATCTACAGAGAATAGTTAAAAGAATTTAAAGAGTAATAGGGTTTGTTAAATATATCAATCTAAAGTTTGCCTCACAGTCCCGCTACTCAATACCGCGGCTTTTCCTTTCGTTTTCAAGTGTTTGACATTCATCACAATATTTTATCCAAGTCGTCACCATGGCTTCAAGGTAAAAGGGGCGGCGGAAGTGTTTTTTCGCCTCAGGGAGAGGAGCGTGGCGTGACCCGGATTAGGGGGCGGGTACTTTGCCCTTTATGTCAGGGAAGGAGCGTGGTGTGGCCAGATTAGCGGCGGGTACTTTGCTCCTTCGTGTGCCCTTCCTTTGCCTCCAAAGAAGAGACTTGATGATAACACGGCGTCAGGAACCTGGCTGCGTGGCCGCATCACCCACATACTGTCGGCGTGAGGCTTATGGAGGGGCGACATCATTAACCGCACCCTGCGGACCTTTTCGCGCATTTTTTTTTTAGTGCGCCGTTTGAGCCGATGATATGTTGCCTCCGGTCTAGGTTGCACCGTTAAGTACGTCACCGTGGGCTCTTACCTCTCCATCAGAGTCTTGATACACGACACTGCAGCCTCTACTTGGAAGGGAGGCCCTCTGACAGTGACTCTTTGTTCCAGGGGGGTCCCTAGGAATGGGAGCGGAAAATTTATTTGGTAGCGGAAAGGAAACCCGCACGCCGGGGAACTTCTTCTCGACCTTAGTTTGGTGGCACTCATGGCCCGATGATGTGTCCTCGCATGCTCGGCGCCACTGTCAGACAGGGAACAACGCACTCCTCTTACATTGCTGTTTCATGGCAGCTTTAGAGCCACGGTCGGGAATGTTCCGGGAGTTCCGCGGGTGTTTGGACGCCTTGCTTTCCTTGATTATTATCTTTGCTTTTCTAGCTTTCACCCAATCTTTAGGCTCAGGCTGTGGAGAAATTTGCGGCTATCATATTCGCCTTCCCTTCCACCTGCAATTATCGTCGTCGACGCGTCTGACCGCATTATCCACCTCGTTCTTGACCAACAAACAGTTTCCTTCCTCTGTCTTCATGCCCTCGTCGTGGGGCACATCGGCTCCATCGTTCGCACTTTTTTACTCGTCAGGTTGGCGCGGTTGGTTAGAGCTGCGGGCTCGCGTGTAGAGTCCCTGCATTAGGTCAGGGTTGGAGCCCACCAAGTTCGTCCTGGCGTGGTGGCGCTTTGTATAGTCAATAACCTTGTAGTTGGTACTTGCAAAGTGTCTAGATAGGATCAAAGTATCTTATATCTTATCGCACTTTCTTCAGTTATGTCGCGATGGATGCTTTCAATGATAAAATTATTATTTTCCTGGCAAAGATACAGCGTAGTAGCGTAGTCTGCCTCGCCAACTGAGCTTGTCCTTCGCTTAAACTTGTAGAATCTATATTTCTGGTTCTGTTGTGCCATTCCTACCATTCTTAGGTAGGAATATGTAGTTTATGACAGTCATGCATTGTACTGGGAGTGTAGACATCTTGCTCCCTTTTGTCTCACTATTCATCCGCCCTGTACCTTCATCCAGCTTGCCTTCCACCTTCTCATCCACTCTCCTAACCATCTCATCTTCTCAACGAGTCAGCCGCCTGCCAACGCTCTCCCTTCTCTTTCCTGATTCAAGTGCCGGCGGTCCTCCTCGCTCGTACAGGTTTTGAAGTGGTTCACCGTCGAGGCAGAAATTTAACATGAGGAGAATAAAGAGAGAGAGAGAGAGAGAGAGAGAAGAGAGAGAGAGAGAGAGAGAGAGAGAGAGAGAGAGAGAGAGAGAGAGAGAGAGAGAGAGAGAGAGAGAGGGGAGGGGAGAGAAGAGAGAGGAGAGAGAGAGGAGAGAGAGAGGGAAAAGAGGGGAAGAGAGAGAGAGAGAGAGAGAGAGAGAGAAGAGAGAGAGAGAGAGAGAGAGAGGAGAGAGAGAGAGAGAGAGAGAGAGAGAGAGAGAGAGAGAGAGAAGAGAGAGAGAGAAGAGAGATCAGAGAGAGAGACGAGAGAGAGAGGGAGAGAGAAGGAGAGAGAGAGAGAGAGAGAGAGAGAGAGACGGAGAGAGAGAGGAGAGAGAGGAAGAGAGAGGAGAGAGAGAGAGGAGAGAGAGGAGAGAGAGAGAGATGAGAGAGAGAAGAGAGAGATAGACAGATGAGAGAGAAAGAGAGAGAGAAGAGAGAGAGAGAGAAGAGAAGAGAGAGAGAGAAGAGAGATGAGAGAGAGAGAGCGAGAGAGAGGGGAGAGAGACGAGAGAGAGAGAGAAGAGAGAGAGAGACGAGAGAGATTGAGAGAAGAGAGAGAAGAGAAAAAAAATTGGGATAAAGAGCGTACTATCATAACAATACCTTGAAAAATTTAAACTGGGTGTTTTTCAACGTCATCAAATGTTTGCGAGGCATCTGCAGCAGGACAGCCGGTAGCTGCCCGCTTAAAACGACGCTCCATGTCACCAGCTTATTTGAGAAAAGCAGTGAAGGCAAGATATTGATAGGTTTGTTAAAAAAATAGACAGATAGGTGTTGCTAAAAATATTTGAGTTTAAGGGCAGATTAACAAAGTAAAAATTTTGAAAAAGTATTAGTCTCATTAACTCCCACTTATGCGTGGACAAAAACAAAAACTACAGGAAATCTTAAGAGTAGTTCGAGGGGACAGTATTCATCATGACAAAATCGCATTATGTTTTTAGTCGAGTCGGGTGCCTTACACATTATATATATATATATATATATATATATATATATAATAATATATATATATATATATATATATATATAAATAAATTTTAATATTATATATATATATATATATATTATATATTATAATTTTT
>JACEEZ010011855.1:0-13397 GCA_016584305.1 Chionoecetes opilio
CAAAATTTTTAATTATCCCCCCGGGGTTTTAAAAAATTTTAAAAAAAAAAAAAAAAAAAATAGGGGATTTGGTTTTGGCCCTTTGATGGGGCATCATTTGGAATTGGTCCATATTGGTCCGATTATTTTGAAAATTTTTAAGGTAGAGCTGCTTGGAGTAAGACCCTTTAGATGGGGGTGGTAAATCATTGGAACTTTAGGGGGTAATAGAGCTTAGTTAGATCGGGACCAGGTTTTGGTCATTCATTTGGAATTTTTTAAGAGTTGTACAGCTTGGAGAGTTGGGGCCCCATTTTTGGCCCCCATATATGAATTTTTAAGAGTAGTGGGAAAACAGGTCCGAGTAGGATGGTAGGAAATGCTTTTCAGGTTGGGAGCGGCGCTCCCTCCAACGAGGGTTCCCCATGAAATTAAATTTTTTTAAATTTAACCTTAGCTATTATCTTTATTTCTGGAGTGTTTTAGTTTTTTTTCCCTTTTTTCCTCCCCCATATTTTCACCTGTATCGCTGTCTAAACCCTTTTCTATTCCCTGTTGTTTTTTTGTTGTTGTGGTCTTTTTTTTTTGGTGTTTTTTCTGTAATGGACTTTTGTTCTCGTTTTGTGTTTTTTTTTGATCATGGGGTTTGTCCTTTTTTTCAAGGGTGTGTGTTAGGTGGGTTGTGTTGTGGTGTGGTGTGTTTGTTGTGTGGTGTGTGTTGTGTGTGTGTGGGGTGTTGTGTGTTTGTTGTGGTGGTGTGGGTGTGTGGTGGGTTGTGTTGTGTGAGTTTGTGTGTGTGTGTTGTGTGGTGTTGTGTTGTGTGTGTGTGGTGTGTGTGGGTGTGTATGTGGGTGTGTGTTTGTGTGTGTAATTGTGTGGTGTGTGTTGTGCGTGTACGTTGTGTGTGGGTGTGGGGTTTATTTTTGGTGGTGTGTTTTTGTGTGCGTTGTGTGTTTGTGAGGGTTTTTTGGGTGTGTGTTGTGTTGTGTTTTGTGTGGGGGGGGTGGGGTGTTTTTTATTTTGTGTTTTATAATTATATTTTGTTGTTTGTGTTTTTGGTTTCTTGTCACTCGGGGTTTTTTTCCTCTTTCTTGTTTACCATTCTTTTCCATGTATCAGTTCCCCCTGAAGATGTGTATTTAATACTGATTATTTTCTATTATAAATATCTTTCTATATCACGTTCCATCTTTTGTATACTCGTCTTTTTTATATATTTATAAAAACTTTATTTCTGAGATGTTCCTTAAATTTTTATTTCATTCCCCGCCTTCATTTAAATTTCTTGGTCAAAAATTTTAAAAACCTTCTTTAATTTTATTCAGGAATTCCCTTTTCAATCCATCCAGTTAACCCCTGGGCTGTGGCAAACCCTTCCCGAAGGCTCTGCTGGCTACTGCGAAAAAGAAACCGCAGTTTTTAATTTCATACAAAAACCAGGCCCACATTCGAAAAAATCCCTACTTATTGTGGTCACATATACGCCTTGATGGTCACTCTCGATAACACACACCACCCTCTGCCTCATTACGTTTGTAAGCAGATATTTACCCAATCCTTGTTATTTGCCAACAGTCTTGGATGTAGGTCTTGGCGTTTGGATTTTTGGTCTATCTTAGGGACTTTTGACGGGATTTATTCAAGTATTTTTTCAGTGGTTTTATCAAGGTACGTACACCGGAACTATGCTTCCCTTCAGATAAACGACTGCATAATACATGAATACTCCGTCCTAATCTTTGGGACAGAAATCCCAATGTTGGGCACCCTTGAATTCACCTCACCGTCTCTCGCAAGCGACTTGCTGCCCTTCGCCCCAGCTATTTCAACTCCCAACCAAAACCATTACCTCAACCCTACGTTTGGGTTAAAATTAATATAATGCCGGATTCAGATTTTCTACAACCTTGATGTTGATGTGAGTTGCATCCATTCTGTATGATCATCGTTTTTTCTCACATACCCTCCCGCAACTGGTGGCACTAAAAATTGATTGCTTCCCGCAGTTTCAGGATAAAGAAATTATTATCCTCCGTATAAAACAAATATGTGGGAGTTGATCTGGTCCAATTGATAGGGTGTGCATCATATTTGGGGGGGGGGAAAAAAAAATTCCCTGGTCCTATTTGATCCGTCATTATCTGAAACTTTTAGGTAGAGCAGCTTGAGTAAGATCTTAGATGTGGTTGGCAATCATCTTGGAACTTCTACGGGTAATAGAGCATTTGAGTTAGATTCTGGACATGGTTTGTCATTCATCTTGGAACTTTTAAGAGTTGTACAGATTGGATTTAGATCTGGGCATTATTGGTCCCCCATATTTGACTTTTTTAAGAGTAGTAGACTATAACGTCGGAGTAGGATGGTAAGCTGCTCTTCAGGATTGGCGATGCCGGCGCTCCCTCCAAACGAGTGTTCCCCATGTTATTCATTATTTATTTAATTAACGCATAGCTCTATCGTTATTTTCTGGATTGTTTTAGTTTTTTTGTTCCATTTTTTGTCTCCCTCATTATTCACCTGTATCGGCTGTCTCACCTTCTCATATATCACTGTTTGTTTTTTGTTGTGTTTGGTCTTTTTTTATGGTGTTTTTGGTTTTGCTGTAATGAGACCTTTTGTTCTCGGTTTTGTGGTGTTTTTGATCATCCGGGGTTCCTTTGTTTTCATGATGGGTTGGTGTGTTAGTGTGGTGTGGTGTGTGTGTTGTGTGTGGTGTGTGTGTGTGTGTGGTGTGTGTGTGTGTGTGTGTGTGTGTGTGTGTTGTGTGTGTGTGTGTGTGTGTGTGTGGGTGTGTGTGTGTGTGTGTGTGTGTGGTGTGTGTGTTGTGTGTGTGTGTGTGTTTGTGGTGTGTGTGTGTGTGTGTGTGTGTTTGTGTGTGTGTGTGTGTGTGTGTGTGTGTGTGTGTGTGTGTGTTTGTGTGTGTTGTGTGTGTGCGTGTCGTGTGTGTGTGTGGTGTGTTCTGTGTGTGTGTGTGTGTGTGTGGGTGTGTGTGTGTGTTTTGTGTGTGTGTGTGTATGTGTGTGTGTGTGTGTGTTTTGTGTGTGGTGTGGTGTGGTGTGTGTGTGTGTGTGTTTGTGTGTTTGAGTGTGTGGTGTGTGAGTTGTGTGTGTGGTGTGTGTGTGTGTTGTGTGTGTGTGTGTGTGTGTGTGTGTGTGTGTGTGTTGGTGTGCGATGTGTGTGTTTGTGTATGTGTTTTGTTGTGTGTGTCTGTGTGTGTGTGTTTGTGTGTGGGTGGGTGTGTTGTTTTAGTTGTGTTTTTAATAATTCATATTTTGTTGATTGATGTTTTTGTGTTCTCTGTCACTCATAGTTTCTTTTCCTCCTTCTTCTTTACCTTATTTCATATGTATGCAGTTTTCCTCCTGAATGATGTGTATCTTAATAGTGAATATTTTTTATTATAATATTCTTTCTATATCACGTTTCCATCTTTTGTATACGTCGTCTTTTATATATATTTTATAAATCTTTATTTCTTGTAGATGTTTTCCTAAATTTGATTTATTCCACGCCCTTCATTAATTTCTTGGTCAACACTCTTTATAGACTACCTTCTTCAATTCTTATTCAGGATTCCTTGTCATAGTCCCATCCAGTTAACCCTGGGCTGTGGCAAGCCTTCCGGAAGGCTCTGCTGAGCTACTGCGAAACCGGAGGGGGGGGGGGGAAAACCGCAGTTTTCCATTGCATACAAAAACCAGCAGGCCGACATTCGTAAAAGTCCTACTGATTGTATTCATCATATACGCCTTGATGTCAGCTCTCGATAACACACACCACCATCTGCCTAACTAACTAACGATGTACGCAGATATTTACCAATACTTGGTTATTTGCCAACGATCTTGGGATGTTAGGTCTTGGCGTTGGGATCTTTGTGTCCTATCTTGGGACTTTTGAAGGGATGATGCAAGTATTTATTCAGTGGTTATATCAAGGTACGGTACAACGGAAACCTATGCTTACCTTCAGATAAACAAACGACGCATAAATACATGAATTCCCGTCTAAATCTTGGAACAAATACAATGTGTGGCACCCCTGAATTCCCCTCAACCGTCTCTCTCGCAAGCGACTTGCTGCCCTTCGCCCCAGCTATTTCAACTCCCAACCCCACAACCATAAACCTCAACCCAATACGTTTGGGTTAAAATTAGATATAATGGCCGGATGAAGATTTCTAACAACCTTGATGTTGATGTATTTGCATCCAATTCTGTAACTGATCACTGTTTTTCTCACATTCCTGCACTGGTGGCACTAAAAATTGTTTGCTCCCTCAGTTTCGGATAATTCTTATCCTCCAGTATACAACAAATAGTGGGTTGGATCTGGGTCATTGATAGGTGCATCAATTTGGAAATCTGGTCCATATTTGGTCCGTCATTATCTTGCAACTTTTAAGGGGTAAGAACAGCTTTGGAGTAAGATTCCTTATATGTGGTTGGTCCAATCTGCTTGGAACTTTACGGTAACCGAAGCTTGGAGTTAGATCTGACCAGGGTTTGGTCATCATCTTGGAACTTTTAGAGAGTTGTACAGCTTGGGAGTTAGATCAGGTGGGCCCATTATTGGTCCGCATAATTTGAACTTTATGCGTAGTTAGACTATACAGGTTTGGGTAGATGGTAGGATGCTCTTCAGGATTATCGTTCGGCGCTCCTTCAACGACTGTTCCCCCCCATGAGTACTTTATTATTTTATTACTTAACCAATAGCTATCTATCTTTTATTTCTGATGTGTTTTAGTTTTGTTTCCATTTTTTTCTTCCCCCTCATATATCACCTGTATCGCTGTCTCACCTTTCTCATATATACCTGTTGTTTTTGTTTTGTTGTTGTGGTTTTTTTTTTGAGTGTTTGTTTTGCTGTAATGAGACTTTTGTTCTCGTTTTAGTGTCTTTTTGATCATCGGGTGTTCCCTTTGTTTCATGAGGGTATGTGTTAGTGTGGTGTGTGTTGTGTGTGTGTGGTGTGTGTGTGTGTGTGTGTGTGTGTGTGTGTGTGGTGTGTGTGTGTGTGTGTGTGTGTGTTTGTGTGTGTGTGTGTGTGTGTGTGTGTGTGTGTGTGTGTGTGTGTGTGTGTGTGTGTGTGTGTTGTGGTGTGTGTGTGTGTGTGGGTGTGTGTGTGTGAGTGTGTGTGTGTGATTTGGTGTTGTGTGTGTGTGTGTGTGTGTGTGTGTGTGTGTGTGGTGTGTGTGGTGTTGTGTGTATGTGTTGGTGTGTGTTTGTGTGTGTAAGATGTGTGTGTGTGTGTGTGGTTTGTGTGTACGTGTGTGTGTGTGTGTGTGTGTTGTGGTGTGTGTGTGTGTGTGCGTGGTGTTGTGTGCGATGTTGTGTTTGTGTATGTGTTTTGTGTAGTTGTGGTCTGTGTGTTGTGTGTCTGTGTTGGGTGGGTGTGTGTGTTTTAGTTGTGTTTTTAGTTATATTTTGTTGATTTGTTTTTTGTGTTTCTCTGTCACTCATGGTTCTTTTTCCTCCTTCTTGTTTACCTTATTCATTTCCATGATGCAGTTTTCCTCCTTGAAGGATGTGTATCTTTAATACTGATTATTTTCTATTATAATATATATTTCTATATCACGTTTCCATCTTTTTTTGGGTATAACGTCGTCTTTTATAATATTTATAATCTTTATTTCTTGTAAGATGTTCCTAATTTTAGATTTTCATTCCACGCCCTTCATTAATTTCTTGGTCAACACTCTTTATAGACTCCTTCTTTACAATTCTTATCAGGAATTCCATGTCATAGTCCATCCAGTTAACCCTTGGCTGTGGCAAAGCCTTCCTGAAGGCTCCTGCTGAGCTACTAGCGAAACCGAAAACCGCATTTTTTTTCAATTGCATACAAAAACCAGGCCGACAGTCGTAAAGTCTACTTATGGTGTCAAATTACGCCTTGATGTCACTCTCGATAACACACAACCACCATTTTTCTGCCTCATTACGAGTACGCAGATATTTACCAATCCTTGGTTTTTTGCCAAAAGATCTGGGCTGTAGGTCTTGGCGGTGGGGTATATTTTGTGTCTTATCTTGGGACTTTTGAGGGATTATTCAGTATTTATTCAGTGGTTTATATCAAGGTACGGTACAACGGAACCTATGCGTACCTTCAGATAAACGACTTGCCTAAATCATGAATAATCCCGTCTAAATCCTGGGACAAAATCCCAATGTGTGGCCACCCTTGAATTCACCTCAACCGTCTCTCGCAAGCGACTTGCTACCCTTCGCCCCAGCTATTTACACTCCCAACCACAACCATACTCACCCCAATACGGTTTTGGGTTAAAATTAATATAATGCCCGTATGCAAATTTCGACAACCTTGAATGTTTGATTGTGATTTGCATCCAATTCTGTAATGATCACTGTTTTTCTCACATTCCCGCACTGGTGGCACTAAAAATTTGATTTGCTACCGCCGTTTCAGGGATAAAAATTATTATCCTCCAGTGATACAACAAGGATATGTGGGAGTTGGATCTGTTCATTGGATAGGTGCATCATATTGCATCTGGTCCATTATTTGTCCGTCATTATCTTGCAACTTTTTAAGTTAAACAGCTTGGGTAAGATCCTTAGATGTGGTTGGTCAATGTCTTGGAACTTTTACGGTAATAAGCTTGTAGTTAGATCTGGACCTATGTTTGTCTTTCATCTTGGAACTTTAAGAGTTGTACAGCTTGGAGTTAGATCTGGCCATTATTGGTCCCCCATATTTGAACTGTTAAGAGTAGTATAGCTATACAGGTCGGATAGGATGGTAGGATGCTCTTCAGGACTATCGATTCGGCCGCTCCTTCCAGCGACTGTTCCCCATGATTACTTAATTTTTATTAATTACCAATAGCTATCTATCTTTATTTCTGGATTGTTTTAGTTTTTGTTTCCATTTTTTTTCTCCCCTCATCATATTCAACCTGATCGCTGTCTCACCTTTCTCATATATCCCTGTTTGTATTGTTGTTTTGTTGTGGTTCTTTTTTTTATGGTGTTTTTGTTTGGCTGTAATGAGACTTTTGTTCTCGTTTTTGTTGTGTTTTTGATCATCGGGTGTTTCCTTTGTTTCATGAGGGTGTGTGTCATGTGTGTGTGTGTTGTGTGTGTGTGTGTGTGTGTGTGTGTGTGTGTGTGTGTGGTTTTGTGTGTGTGTGTGTGGTGTGTGTGTGTGTGTGTGTGTGTGGTGGTGTGTGTGTGGGGTGTGTGTTTGTGTGTGTGTGTGTGTGTGTGGTGGTGTGTGTGTGTGTGTGTGTGTGTGTGTGAGTTGTGTGTGTGTGTGAGTGGTGTGTGTTGTGTGTGTGTGGTGTGTGTGTGTGTGTGTGTGTGTGTGTGGTGTGTGTGTGTGGTGTGTGTGTGTCATGTGTGTGTGTGTGTTTGTGTGTGTACGTGTGTGTGTGTTGTTTGTGTGTGTACGTGTGTGTGTGTGTGTGTGTGTGTGTGTGTGTGTTGTTTGTGTGTGTGTCTGTGTGTGTGTGTTTTGTGTGTGGTGGGTGTGTGTGTTTTAGTGTGTTTTATAATTATATTTTGTTGATTTGTGTTTTTGTGTTTCTCTTCACTCATGGTTTCTTTTCCTCTTCTTGTTTACCATTATTCATTTTCCATGTTGTGCAGTTTCCTCCTGAATGATGTGTTCTTTAATACTGATTATTTTCTATTTAATATATCTTTCTTATATCACGTTTCCATCATTTGTATACTCGTCTTTTATTATATTTATAAATCTTTATTTCTTTGGTAGTGTTCCTTAAATTTGATTTCATATCCACGCCCTTCATTAATTTCTTGGGTCACACTCTTTATAGACTACCTTCCTTCAATTCTTTATTCAGGATTCCTTGTCATAGTCCATCCAGTTACCCCTTGGGCTGTGGGCAAGCCTTCCTGTAGGCTCTGCTGAGCTACTGCAAACCGACGCAGTTTTTTCAATTGCATAACAAAAACCAGGCCGACATTTCGTAAAAAGTCTACTTATTGTGTCACATATACGCCTTGATGTCAGCTCTCGATAACACACTACCACCATCTACGTCATTAGATGTAAGCAGATATTTACTCCATCTTGTTATTTGCCGAAAGATCTTGAGATTAGGTCTTGGCGGTTGGGATATTTTTGTGTCTATCTTGGGATTTTGAATGATTATTCAGTATTTATACAGTGGTTTATATCAAGGTACGGTACAACGAACCTATGCTTACCTTCAGATAAACGACCTGCGTAAAATACATGATAATCCCGTCTAAATCTTGGGACAAAATCCCAATGTTGGCCCCTTGAATTGCACCCAACCGTACCTCACGCATGCGACTTGCTGCCCTTTCCGCCCCTCTATTTCAACTCCCAACCACAACCATACAGCAACCAATAACGTTGGGGTTAGAAATTACTATAATGACGGATGCAGATTTCTATCAACCTTGATGTTGATGTGATTTGCATCCAAATCTGTAATGATCATCGTTTTTTTCTCACATTTCCGCACTGTGGCACTAAAAATTGATTTGCTACCGCAGTTTCAGGGAATAAGAATTCTTATCCTCCAGTATAAAACAAATATTGGGCGTTGGATCTGGTCATTGATAGGTGCATCATATTGGAAGTCTGTCCATATTTGGTCCGTTCCATTATCTTGCAACTTTTAAGGGTAGAGCAGCTTGGAGTAAGATCCTTAGATGTGGTTGGTCATCATCTTGGACTTTAACGGGTGAATAGAGCTTGGAGTTAGATCTGGACCATGGTTGTCTTCATCTTTGAACTTTTAAGAGTTGTACAGCTTGGGAGTAGATCTGGGCCATTATTGGTCCCACCATATTTGAACTTTTAAGAGTAGTAGAATATAAATGTCGGAGTAGGATGGTAAATGCATCTTCAGTTAGCGATAGGGGGCTCCCTCCAACGAGTGTTCCCCCATGATAATTAATTATTTATTAATTAACCTTAGCTATCTATCTTTATTTCTGGATGTGTTTTAGTTTTTGTTTCCATTTGGGTTCTCCCTCATATATTCACCTGTATCCTGGTCTCACCTTTCTCCATATATCCCCCTGTTGTTTTGTTGTTGTTGTGGTCTTGCTTTTTATGGTGTTTGTTTTGGGCCGTAATGAGACTTTGTTCTCGTTTTTTGTGTGTTTTTGATCATCGGTGTTCCTTTGTTTCATGAGCGGTGTGTGTTAGTGATGTGTGTGTGTTTGGTGGTGTGTGTGTGTTTGTGTGTTGTGTGTGTGTGTGTGTGTGTGTGTTGTGTGTGTGTGTGTTGGTTGTGTGTGTGTGTCAGGTGTGTGCTAGTGTTGTGTGTGTGTTGTGAGTGTGTGTGTGTGAGTTGTGTGTGTGTGGTGTGTGCTGTGTGTGTGTGTGTGTTGTGTGTGTGGTGTGTGTATGTGTGTTGTGTGTGTTTGTGTGGTAAGTGTGTGTGTGTGTGTGTGCGTGTACGTGTGTGTGTGTGTTGTGTGTGTGTTGTGTGTGGGTGTGTGTGTGTTGTGTGCGAATGTGTATGTTTGTTGTATTTGTTTGTTGTGTGTGTCGGTGTGTGTGTGTTTTGTGTGTGGGTGGGTGTGTGTGTTTTTAGTTTGTGTTTTATCATTATATTTTGTTTGAGTTTTGTGTTTTTTGTGTTTCTCTGTCCTACGGTTCTTTTCCTCCTTTCCTGTTTACCTTATTCATTCCATGTATGCAAGTTTCCCTCCTGATATGTGTATCTTAATACTGATTATTTTTTATTATAAATATATCTTTCTATATCACGTTTCCATCTTTTGTATGCGTTGTCTTTTTATATATATTTATAACTCTTTATTCTTGTAGATGTTCTTTAAATTTGATTTTCATTCCACACCCTTCATTAATTTCTTGGTCAAGCACTCTTTATAGAATACCTTCTTCAATTCTTATTCAGGAATTCCTTGTCATAGTCCATTCCATTAACCCGTGGGCTGTGGAAGCCTCCTGAAGGCTCTTGCTGAGCTGACTGCGGAACCGAAACCGCAGTTTTTTTCAATTGCATACAAACCAGCCGACCTTCGTAAAAGTCTACTTATTGTGTCACAATATACGCCTTGATGTCAGCTCTATAACCACACAACCACCCATCTGCCTCATTCGATGTACGTCAGATATTTACCAATCCTTTGTTATTTGCCAAAAGATCTGGGGATGTAGGTCTTGGTTGGCGTTGGGATATTTTGTGTCTATCTTGGGACTTTTGATTTGAAGGGATTATTCAAGTATTTATTCCGTGGTTTTATATCAAGGTACTGTACAAACGGACCTATTGCTTACCTTCAGATAAACGACTGCATAATACATGAATATCCCGTCTAATCTTGGGACAAAATCCCAATGTGTGGCAACCCTTGTATTCACCACTCAACCGTCTCCGCAAGCGAACTTGCTACCCTCGCCTAAAACAGCTAATTTAAACTCCCAACCACACCATACCTCAACCCAATACGTTTGGGTTAATATTAGATATAATGCCGGATTCAATTTCTACAACCTTTGATGTTGATGTGATTTGCATCCATTCTGTATGATCATCTTTTTTCTCACATTCCCAGCACTGGTGCACTAAAAAATTATTTGCTCCCGCAGTTTCAGGGATAAGAATTATTATCCTCCAGTATAAAACAATATGTGGGATTGGATCTGGGTCATTGATAGGTGCATCATATTGGAATCTGTGTCTATTGGTCCTCATTATCTTGCACTTTTTAAGGTTAGAGCAGCTTGGAGTAATATCCTTAGATGTGGGTTTGGTCAATCATCTTGGAAACTTTTACGGGTAATAGAGCTTGAAGTTGAATCTGGACCCTGGTTGGTCTTCATCTTGGAAACTTTTAAGAGTTGTCAGCTTGGAGTTAGATCTGGGCCATTATTGGTCCCACCATATTTGAACTTTTAAGAGTAGTAGACTATACAGGTCGGAGTAGTATGGTAGTAGCTCTTCAGACTATCGATCGGCGCTCCTTCCAGCGACTGTTCCCCATGAATTACTTAATTATTTTATTAATTAACCACTAGCTTCTATCTTTATTTCTGGATGTGTTTTAGTTTTGTTTCCATTTTTTTCTCCCCTCATATATTCACCTGTATCGCTGTCTCACCTTTCTCATATATCCCTGTTGTTTTGTTGTTGTTGTGGTCTTTTTTTTATGGTGTTTGTTTTGCTGTAATGAGACTTTTGTTCTCGTTTTTGTGTGTTTTTGATCATCGGGTGTTCCTTTGTTTCATGAGGGTGTGTGTTAGTGTGTGTGTGTGTGTGTGTGGTGTGTGTATGTGTGTGTGTGTGTTTGTGTGTGTGTGTGTGTGTGTGTGTGTGTGTGTGTGTGTGTGTGTGTGTGTGTGTGTGTGTTGTGTGTGTGTGTGTGTGTGTGTTGTGTGTGTGTGTGTGTGTGTGTGTGTGTGTTGTGTGTGTGTGTGTGTGTTGTGTGTGTGTGTGTGTGTGTGTGTGTGTGTGTGTGTGTGTGTGTGTGTTGTGTGTGTGTTGTGTGTGTGTGTGTGTGTGTGTGTGTGTGTGTTGTGGTGTGTTGTGTGTGTGGTGTGTGTGTTGTGTGTGTGTGTGTCGTGTGTGTGTTTGTGTTGTGTGTTTGTGTGTGTGTGTGTGTGTGTGTGTGTGTGGTGTGGTGGTGTGTGTGTGTTGATGTGTGTGTTTGTTATGTGTTTTTGTGTGTTGTCTGTTGTGTGTGTTTGTGTGTGGTGGGTGTGTGTTTTAGTTGTGTTTTATAATTATTTTTGTTGATTTGTGTTTTTGTGTGTTTCTCTGTCACTCATGGTTCTTTTCCTCCTTCTTGTTTACCTTATTCATTTCCATGTATGCAGTTTCCTCCTGAATGATGTGTATCTTAATACTGATTATTTTTTATTATAATATATCTTTCTATATCACGTTTCCATCTTTTGTATACGTCGTCTTTTATATATATTTATAAATCTTTATTTCTTGTAGATGTTCCTTAAATTTGATTTCATTCCACGCCCTTCATTAATTTCTTGGTCAACACTCTTTATAGACTACCTTCTTCAATTCTTATTCAGGAATTCCTTGTCATAGTCCATCCAGTTAACCCGTGGGCTGTGGCAAGCCTTCCTATAGGCTCTGCTGAGCTACTGCGAAACCGAAACCGCAGTTTTCAATTGCATACAAAAACCAGGCCGACATTCGTAAAAGTCTACTTATTGTGTCACATATACGCCTTGATGTCAGCTCTCGATAACACACACCACCATCTGCCTCATTACGATGTACGCAGATATTTACCAATCCTTGGTTATTGCCAAAAAGATCTTGGGATGTAGGTCTTGGCGTTGGGATATTTTGTGTCTATTTTGGGGACTTTTGAAGGGATTATTCAGTATTTATTCAGTGGTTTATATCAAGGTACGGTACAACGGAACCTATGCTTACCTTCAGATAAACGACTGCATAAATACATGAATAATCCCGTCTAAAACTTGGGACAAGATCCCAATGTGTGGCACCCTTGAATTCACCTCAACCGTCTCTCGCAAGCGACTTGCTGCCCTTCGCCCCAGCTATTTCAACTCCCAACCACAAACCATACCTCAACCCAATACGTTTGGGTTAAAATTAGATATATGCCGGATGCAGAATTTCTACAACCTTGATGTTGATGTGATTTGCATCCAATTCTGTAATGATCATCGTTTTTTCTCACATTCCCGCACTGGTGGCACTAAAAATTGATTTTCTCCCGCAGTTTCAGGGATAAGAATTATTATCCTCCAGTATAAAACAAATATTGGGAGTTGGATCTGGTCATTGATAGGTGCATCATATTGATCTGGTCCATATTTGGTCCGTCATTATCTTGCAACTTTTAAGGGTAGAGCAGCTTGGAGTAAAATCCTTAGATGTGGTTGGTCAATCATCTTGGAACTTTTACGGTAATAGAGCTTGGAGTTAGATCTGGACCATGGTTGGTCATTCATCTTGGGAAATTTTAAGAGTTGTACAGCTTGGAGTTAGATCTGGGCCATTATTGGTCCCCCATATTTGAACTTTTAAGAGTAGTAGACTATACAGGTCGGAGTAGGATGGTAGGATGCTCTTCAGGATTGGCGATTCGGCGCTCCTTCCACGAGTGTTCCCATGATTAATTAATTATTTATTAATTAACCAATGCTATCTATCTTTATTTCTGATGTGTTTTTAGTTTTTGTTTCCATTTTTTTCTCCCCTCATATATTCACCTGTATCGCTGTCTCACCTTTCTCATATATCCCTGTTGTTTTGTTGTTGTTGTGGCTTTTTTTTATGTGTTTGTTTTTTCTGTAAAGAGACTTTTGTTCTCGTTTTTTGTGTTTTGATCATGGTGTTCCTTGTTTCATAGGTGGTGTTTAGTGTGTGTGTGTTGGTGTGTGTGTGTGTGTGTGTGTGTGTGTGTGTGTGTGTG
>JACEEZ010011858.1:0-7500 GCA_016584305.1 Chionoecetes opilio
TCCTTTCCTTATCCCCCACCCAGTGTTAGGTAGGGATATCCCCAAATAGGGTAAGAGGTGAGAATAGAAGGTTTTAAAACCCCCGAGAAAAATTAAACTTTACCTTTTTTTAAAATGAAAATAAATAATAATAAAGGGTTGAAACGGAAAAAACCCTTATGCCTTTTTTACATACACCAATAATAATAAAGTTTGAAAACCCAAAGGCCAACCCACAACCTTTTTTTTCCTTATCCTATTACTTAAGGGCCATTGGTTTCCAAAGAAAATAGTAATGAGGGGATAGGAAAAGCTAGGTTTAAACTGAATTTTGTCCTTTAACTATAAGATAGTTGTTTGAAATTAAAAGAAATGGGAAAATGGAACGGGTAGGGAAAAAGGAAAAATAGGATAGAAAAAGGAATAATTATAGGAAATAGGAGCTGGATAGGGAGAGAATAGGCAGAATAGGTTAGAGAATAAGAATATATATAGGAAATATGAACTGGATAGGGAGAGAATAGGCTAGAGAATAAGGCAAACAGTGTATTATGGAGCAGAGAGACTGTCTAGACTCACTCCGAGTTAATGGAATCCCCTGTCATAATGTTCCCAAGGCGAGACATTTGATCACAAGAGTTAATTGCTTAATAACTGTTATGTCGAGGTGAGACTGAACTAGTTTCCGGCGCTAGGCAGGTGGAGGAAGATGAAAGCCAGGCACAAGGAAGGGTTAGGTAGGGTAGAGTAGTAGTAGAAGTAGTAGTGGGTAGAAGGGTAGAGTAGTAGAAGTAGTAGTGGGTAGAAGGGTAGAGTATAAGAGGAGAGAGAGAGAGAGTAGGTAGAGACAGTAGATAGAGAGTAGGTAGAGAGAGTATAGGTAGAGAGAGAGTAGGTAGAGTGTAGGTAGATATATAATAGGTAGAGGGAGAGAGTACCTACTCTCTCTCTAGAAAGAGAAAGTGTAGAGAGAGAGTAGGTAGTAGAGAGTAGGTAGAGAGAGAGTAGGTAGAGAGAGAATAGGTAGAGAGTAGGTAGAGAGAGAGTAGGTAGTAGAGAGTAGGTAGAGAGAGATTTTAAAGTTGAGGGTAAAATAAAAATTATATACATGAATAAAAAATTTATATACACAATTTATAGGCATTAGTCTGCTGAGCATGAGTTCCTTAGCAGACATAAAATCAGTTAACATCATCTAAATATGAATACGATGACGGCAATAATTTTCAAATAAAGATTAACATACAAAAATATAAGCTCATAGTGACAACATGTTTTTTAAAAAAAAAAGTACCTAAATTTCAGGAGCACAAATTTACTGTATTTTCATTTTCATTCTATAACACCTTGACTTTGTAAATTATATAAATACTGTTTAAGTTTAAATTTAAATAAATTGAGATTAGTTGCTGTTTTGATATCATCTGGTAATGCGTTCCAACATTTCGGGCCAAAATAATATATAGAAAATTTGTAGTGTTGTTCTTGGTTGTGGACATAACAAGTTAACATTGTTACCTCTGGTACCTAGGCCGTGCTGAATCATTCTAAATATTTTTCTGTTGTGACTATTATTATTTAAATCATTATAAACAGTGAGAAGACAAAAATATTTAAGTAGTAATTCAAATTTTTGTAATTTTAACTCATTGAATAAAAAGTGTGTAGAGTCATGTTTCCCTCTCTATGTTATGGTTCTGATCAATTTCTTCTGAGTGACAATAATTACCTTTACATTTGACGGCCACGTACAACCCCAGATGGACACACAATATATAATAAGAGGATAACACAAGGAATAATATATACTTTTCAAAGCATCAGTTGCTAGATTGTAACAAATTTTGTATAATATTCATCAAATTTTTGACAATTTTAAGCAGGCAGACTGATTGAATATGATTTTTCCAATTCAAGTTTTCATCTATGATAACCCCCACAAATGTTGTACATGCAACCCTCTTAAGTTCACACCCATCTATATATACTCTATATATGGATAGAGAGAGTAGGTAGTAGAGAGTAGGTAGAGGGAGAGTAGGTAGAGACAGAATAGAGAGAATAGGTAGAGAGAGAATAGGTAGAGAGAGAGAGAGTAGGTAGAGTAGGTAGAGAGAGTAGGTAGAGAGAGTAGGTAGAGAGAGAGTAGGTAGGTAGAGAATAGGTAGAGAGAGAGTATGTAGGTAGAGAGAGAGAGAGTAGGTAGAGAGAGAGAGAATAGGTAGAGAGAGATAGAGAATAGGTAGAGAGATAGAGAATAGGTAGAGATAATATATAATAGAATAGAAGAGAGAGTATGGAAAGCCATAAGTGTGAAAAAGAAGGAGAAAGAAGGAAAGGAAGAAGGAGAAGAAGGAAGGAAGGAAGGGTAGAGTAATAGAGAGTAGATAGAGAGATAATAGGTAGAGAGAAAATATATATAATAGAATAGAGAGAGAGTAGGGAACGCCATAAGTGTGAAAAGATGGAGAGTAGAAAAGGCACAATGAAGAAAAAGATAAGGAAGACAAGGAGGGAGGATATGCTGCGACCCCCAAAAAAATCTGTATATTTCTGTAAAACTGATATTTATAAGGAATTTGAGTTTATTAATATCACACGAAATGATGAACAAGAGTTAAAAGAAAAGATAAAAATGGAAACAAAGTGGAAATGGAAAAGTTAGAAAAAGAGAAATTACAGAAGAGAGAAAGTGAGAGAGAGAGAGAGAGAGAGAGAGAGAGAGAGAGAGAGAGAGAGAGAGAGAGAGAGAGAGAGAGAGAGAGAGAGAGAGAAAAGGTAACAAAGGCTTTTCCTTGTTTCCTGCGTGGACTGAGGATAAAAATTGAAGGTTGGAACTCACAAGACGGACTGAAATCCTTAACTCACGATTCCCTTCTCTCTCTCCCTCTCTCTCTCTATCTCTCTCTCTCTCACTCTCTTTCTCTATAAGGCTGTCGGCAAAGAGAGGGAAAGAGGCAAGAGACCGAGGGGAAAAGAGGCGAGAGGATGATGTTCAGAGGGAATGAGAAAGAAAGAGAGAGAGAGAGAGTTGCACAAGGGGGCGTAGCAGCATGTGGTAGTTAGCGTGACTACAAATCATCCACCAGCTTCCCGAAGTGCGTGTGGAAGAGTAGGAAGCAAGGCAAGGTGTGACGGATGGATGGACCAGAGATGTGGAAGGCAGGTAGAGGAAGGTAGTTAGAAGTGGAAGGTAGTGGAAGAGGGTGGAAGGTAGTGGATGGGGGAGGGTTAGTGTGGTAAGCGATGCATAACATGGTAAAAAAGAAGAAGGAAACCCACCAACCATCACGATATGTTTTCTACTTTACCGTTGCTTTACTGATGTCCCTCCTCCTCCTCCTCCTCCTCCTCCTCCTCCTCCTTCCTCCTCCTTCCCTCTTCTATCTCCTCCTCCTCCTCCTCTTCTTCTATCTCTCCTCCTCCTCTCCTCCTCGTCTATCTCTCTCCTTCTCCCTTCTCCTCTCTCGTCCATCTACCGTTTTTTCTGCCTTTTCTCCTCTCATCTCTCTGGGTACAACACCACTACAGTCACTATCTCTCTCCTCTCTCTCTCGCTCTCTCTCGTCCTCTCTCTCTCATCTCTCTCTCTCCTCTCTCTCTCTCTCTCTCTACTCTCTCTCTCTCTCTCTCTCTCTAAAAAATGCCACAAACTACATCGTACCTTACCCCAATCACAGCCTTCCTCCCTTCCATCTCCTCACTTGTCAACCATGGCCAGTTATCATTACATCGAGGCGTGACAGGTGGGTGGTGGGTGGGTATGGGTGGATGGTGGAAGGTTGTGTGGGAGGTAGGTACAGTAGATGGGTGGGTGGGTGGGTGGATGGAAGGGTGGGTGGGTATACTGTTGGGCAAGTGGGTGGAAGGGTGGAGGGTGGGTGGGTAGGTGGGTGAGTTTGGTGGGTGGTTAGGTGGATGGGTGGAAGGGTGGGTGTGTGGGTGGGTGGGTGGGTAGATGGAAGGGTGGGTGATTTGACTGTTGGGTAGGTGGGTGGAAGGGTGGAGGGTTGGTGGGCAGGTGGGTGAGTGGGTGGGTGGAAGGGTGGAAGGGTGGGTATATATTTGGTGGAAGGGTGGGTAGGTGGGTGGGTGGAAGGGTGAGACTCGTGATTGAGTATGTACATGAGGTGATGAAAATAGGTGTCGTCAGAAAAGGGTAGGTAAGGTAGCATCTATCAACTCCCTTTTTCCTACCTTACTATGTTTTTCCCTTAGATATTACGATGTTGTGATAAGCTTGCTATTAACCGAAGTGGTGGTGGTGGTGGTGGTTGGTGGTGGTGGTGGTTCAGATTTACCATAACGATTTCCTTATGTTTAATTGATTTCATTAGTCCCTCCCTCTCTTTTAGAATTTTGATTTTTTTTTTTCTCTCTCTCTCTCTCTTCTCTTCTCTCTCTCTCTCTCTCTCTCTCTCTCTCTCTCTCTCTCTCTCTCTCTCTCTCTCTCTCTCTCTCTCTCTCTCTCTCTCTCTCTCTCTCTCTCTCTCTCTCTCTCTCTCTCTCTCTCTCTCTCTCTCATCAAAGTTTAAGTCTCTCATCAAAGTTTTGAAACATCAAAGTTTCCGACCTGAATGATAACTGTGCTATCATAACTCTCAAAGACACTAATGTAGACCTCTTAAAGTGTTGGGTGCGTGAAAAACTACTTGGACTCCCAAAACATGCATTATTTACGGTGGTGGGTTTTTTGACGCAATAGAGGCACGTCACCGGCAGTGGTTCTAGACAATCTCAGTGCTCTTGTCAGTGAACTAAAGGGCAAAAATGAAAATATGGATATATGTGTGAGCCAGGTAGCACCCAGCCTGCAATCTGACACTTTACAAGCAAAAATTAATGAAATAATGAGCCACACATAAATGGGCAGACGATAACGGCATAGCAATAGTCAAACCAGACCTCTTCCTTAAGCTGGGGACGGGAGAAATAAATGAGACATGCTACGACACCTACAGTAAATCCCAAAGGATCCTTCTAACAGAACAGGTGTCGTCAGGCTGCTAAAAGCAATGACTAACCAGTACTCTCCCTTCAGTGAGTGCGTAGATTGGGAAAAAGGGTAAAAAAAAACTCAAGTCAAGCTCTCGAAGTAAAAACGCCAACTACGACAAATGGTAACCCCAAGGGCTAATGTTGCTCCCGCCCTACTCTTCAAGCCATACGCTGGGCCACCGATGGAGGCGGGTGGCAAGTTATGGCCCGGAGTCGTACCTCAGGGCTCAACCCAACACCTGAGGAGCAGTATAGGGGAAGGCAAGCAGTGCCAGCTATGGCCATGACAGGAGTCACCCTTCCCTACTCGTATACGTCACACAGGCTCAAAAGGAAATCCCGAAACATTTCAAGAAGCACGCCAAACAGAATCAAACACTACTATCGCCCACTTTCCCCTCCTCCTCTCACCAACTCCTCCCTCTGGCGCACCCCTATGCTCACCCCCACCCGCCCTCGCCACACCCCGTCCCTGCCCCCCACCTTCGGCCAACTACCCCCCCCGAATATAAGGACGTGAAACGGTGCACCCGGCGGTCGTGATCATTACCCCCGACAACCGAGAACAGCAAGGTAGAAAGTCGGTTGTTACAACTGTGGAGATTTTAAAAACCCCCCATTGGCCAATTAAATGTCGGTTTTCGACCATAAAAGAAGTGTTTGGCCCCAGGGGGCAAAGATGGGCCATAGCCCTAAACCGGTTAAAAAGGCCTAAAAATTTGGCAAAGAATTCAAGCCGATAAAGCCCCCTTAAAAAGAAATAAAGGAAATTTTTTAAATTGAAGGCATTTTTAAATTTTTCCCAAAAAACCCTCAAAAAACTTAAGGAAATAAAGTTGCTTGGGTTGGGGATGTGGAATTTTGGTATTAGTGGCGGGGCCCCTTATTTTTCTCCTCATCCTTTTGAATCCATTAAATTATTACTAACAACCCACATCAGGTTGATACGGTCGCGCTGGGTGGGGATGTGAAAGAAACTCAGTTTTCTAATTGAAACAAACAGCGCGCAATTAGGTGTCGAGGATATATGGATACAAATTCAGTGCAAAAAAATTCCCTTTTATCATTATAGGTTGCATTTACAGACACCCTAAAGCTCTTTCTGATTTTTTGACTATATTTTGACCTCCTAAGAACAATGTCTTTGCGTAACAAACCTGTTTCATACTCGTGATTTAAATGACGATTTTCTCAACAGTAAAAGCAAACTCTCACGAATCATCAAAAATAAAAAATTAACACAAATATTAGCAAACCCCACTCGAGTCACTCCCACCGCCGCCACACTACTTGACGTTATCATCCTAACAAGCCTGATTTCGGTGCTGACCTCTGACGTCATTCCTCATCCCATAGCGGACCATAAACCTTGTCAGTGTCACCGTCAATATAAGTAAACAAAAACGACCCCGTATATTAAACTATTTGTGACATGTCACACTATGATGGGGACACATTCTGCTCACAATTACTTAATAAAAGTGATAGACTCGGTAAAATTTTTAATACAGACGATGTAAATGAACAAGTAGACTACTAAAATCCACGATAAACAAGTGCCTGGATTCTGCCCCCCCATGGTTACAAGGCAATACGCCGTCCCCCCGCCCCCGTGGATGCCCAATCAGATTCGGGAGGCAATAAAAACACGAAATACCGCTCAACGTAATCCCAAAGCACACAGAACGAGCCACACCTGCAGGCCCAATACAAGACCTAAAAAACATGTAAAGCAAGCTATAGATAAAACAAGGAAAGAGTACTATCACGATCTAGTACTTAATTCTAAGAATAAAAATTGCCTCTACTTGGAAGATTATTAAGGACCTAATCCTCCCCTAAAAGGCGTCTAATGCCAACACATCTGACGCTGAAAAAAATAAAGGGAAGATTTTAATACTTTTTTTTTGCACTGTTGGTGAAAATACTACAAAAAAACACACAGTCCTTCGTAACATCCCCGACCAAAATGTAACTACAAGAGAAAGCTAGCGTATCCTCGTCAGTAGAACATTTCCGGCCCCAACCCGTCGATACGAAACCGTCATCTTAACTATCAAGCACCTTAACAACACTAAATCGTTTGGATCAGTAATATTTCCCTGCTTTCGTTAAAGATTCACTTTATGTTTAGCTTATTATTTGACATTTACTATAAACACCTCCATCGTAACCGGTCTTTTTCCGAATCAGTGGAAGCATGCCATCGTTACCCCTCTTTACAAGAATGAAAACACAGATGATGTCAGTAATTACCGCCCCATTTCCCTCCTCCCCATCTATTCTAAGGGGAAATTTAAAAAACTGTTGCTACTCAACTCACAACTTTCCTCGAGTTTAAATGATCTCCTATCTAACAACCGCATGGCTTTTTGTCATAAATTATCAACCGAAACAGCCCTTACTGTCATTACTAACCACATTTATGACACATGGACAGGAAGTGGTGTCACTATTATCCTATTCATCTTCTAAAACATTTGACAGTGTCAACCACACCATCCTACTTAAGAAACTTGACAA
>JACEEZ010011859.1:0-23707 GCA_016584305.1 Chionoecetes opilio
AAAAATTTTAAAAAAACGTCCATTTTAAAACATTTCGGGGATTTAGATAATACAAAATGACTCCAAACCCCAGAAATTTTAATGGACGTTCTGAAGGGAACTTTTTTTATTTTTTTAACCGATTTTTATGAAATTTGACATGTAGTTAGAAAAAGCCCTCTATGAGGGGGCAGTCCATTCATAAACCCGGGCCCGCTCTAGAAACGGAATTCAGTACACTGTCCCTTTAAGTTGATCGATAACAGCATTTCGTCATCATTTTGTGCGTAAACATGGATAAATACAGGGATAAATATTTCTATGATTTTGTAGTCATTTGATGAACAGTTTTGAAATAGTATAGTAATTTCCGTGGGGCAAATCATGGGGGAAACCCGTCCGCGAGTGGGGCGAAAGGGTCCACGAATGGGGGCGTAACGTCCGCTAGTTGGGCGAAACGTCCGCGATTTGGGCGGGGGGAAACATCCATGGGACGAAACGTCCGGCTTTCCCCTCTGAATGTATGTAACTTGAACGTTGGTAATGCTTTTACAGGTAGAGTTCCGTGGTGGTTTTTTTTGCCATTTTTTGTTGCAAATCACTACCCTAGATAATAGAAAATTCGCCACCTGCACTAATGTCGCCAAGCGCCATATATTACGAATTATAGGATTATTTACTGCTGTGTCTGTACCACTGAAGATGATACACATAGTTTATATCATGACTGTATAATCTACACTGTTTCAGCGTTTTTTTTATGCTTTGTAGCTGCAAGTAAATTGAGGCGCCGCGTGAAAGGAAGGGGGCTAAGCGCCATTTTCAAAAGCTGAGAAAATCGCCTTCAAAGTTGGCGATTTTCAAAACAGTGCCATTTCAAAACGGTTCGATGATTTTCATGAAACTTTCACCAAAGCATATTCAAACAGTGGTATAACAGGGGGTTTAATACGAAATAATTTTAAAAGTGCTCCTTAAGTGTAAGTGCACTTCAGCAAAAATATCCACTTCAAAAAGTTGCAAAAATGACCAAAAAGGTACCCAAACACCAAATAAACCAATAAAAATGTCAAAATTTTAGTGTTTTCAAGTAATTCATACCATTTCCCAATATTCCAGAACCTTTGGGTCCTGGTCTTGACGGTTAAAAACTTTTTATAAGACCATCAAAATGTTTTTTTACCGACAAATATTATTATATTTTTTATAACAACTTTACAAACGTTTTTTCACCGAAAATGTTTTTTAAAAATTACATGACCCTATTTTTCTACCGTAAAAAAAAATCATACGGGCAATACACTGGTTTTTTAACAAAAAAAAAAATTTGGTAAAAAGAGCATGCCTATTTTTTTTTACGGTGTAAAACATTTTATAAAAACCTTTCTCATCTTTCTCATCTCATCAGAATCTTTCTAAGATTTTCTCAAGAACTACTGGCCATATGAAAATTCTAAGGGTAGCGTTGGAATCCTCATAAAATTCCCTCTTATTGGCATAAAAGCCATACAAGTTGACTCAGGAAATATCGAGCTACGAAGTGGTGAACGTAATATTTTTTATTTCTCTTAACTCATGTTTTTTCTAAGTCGTTAAACTCCGCTATTTACATGTATTTCTTGTTATTTTTGTCTTTCATAAGGCAGATAATATCTTGCGAAACAACGATATAATTTTATAATAATGCCAGGAAAAAAGAATAATCGTGGTTGAAATTGATAACAAAACCCAAAAACATTCGCCGCAGATCGGCCATTACGCGCAGCCTCGTAGAGAGCCCCAAGACTGAGGGTCACAGTGGCCGAAAAAACATAGCATTTTTGTTATTTTTGTTTTTTCATAAGGCAGAATAATATCTTGCGAAACCAACGATATAATTTTATAATAATGCCAGGAAAAAAGAATAATCGTGGTTGAAATTGATAACATAACCAAAACATTCGCCGAAGAGTCGGCTATTACGCGCAGCCTCGTAGAGAGCCCCAGACTGATGTCGCAGTGGCCGAAAAAACTTATTAAATTTTTCGTGCGTAAAAAGGGTTAACCTATTTTCTACCATAAAATGAATCACAGGGCCCATCGCCGAAGGCATTTACGAACACTTTACCACCAGTAAACCACTTACCGTCTCATAAATGTTTCCAAAACGTCCCAGTTTCACTGTGTTTAATAATAAAATCATAGATTCACCTCGGTAATAGACAGAAAGCACAATTCTTGGACATTAAAAGAGGTGACGCTTTTCCAAATGAGCTTCAGCTACGCACCTACGCATTTTATGAAAACTTGCAAGCAAACACTCCTCGGGCCTCCCCCTACTCCCCACAGGCCCACCCCCCCTAGTATTGGTCATGTGTTGGGTTATTGTGGTCTATTGTGGTCTATTATGGTCATGCGGGCCCTTTGCGTCAAACCGACACACCACCACTTTTCCCATCAAAATGCACTAATACCATATGAAAACTTATACAAAAACTTCCCGCCGATGTCTATTATTATAAAAAGGATTTATGCAGATTACTTACTTCTTTGGGAGAAATTTGGAGAAATAGCGCAAGTATAGCAGGAGACGTCCGAACCTCGACAAACTGTTTACAAGCTGCCATATTGCGGCGGTGGGTGGTGAGGGTGGCAGCGCGAGCCAATGAGAACGCCGCGGCGCACAACGCTGCATTCTCATTGGCTGGGGCCGCAGCTTTGCAAGCTAGAAAGTGAATTCATGCAGACGGGACATAACACCCTTGCAAAGCGGCTTGAATTCATGCAGACGCGGACATAACACCCTTGCAAAGAGGCTGGAAAAAGAGTGCCATGCTAAATGAAGTTCTGAAAGATTCAATTCTCAGCCTTACAGCTTTGGAGCTATGGGGGTGCTAAGGGACACCAATGGGATTTTAGCATGTGACAACGCGCGATTGGTACCAAAAAAGCAATTTTCAAGAAAATGGCGCTTAGCTCCCTTTCTACACGCGGCGCCTCAATTTTTATGTCACTACAGAAGGCATGAGAGAGAGAGAGTAAAGAGAAAGGAATGATGAAAAAGAGAGAAAGAGAGAGGAAGGGAGGGGAGAGAGAGAAGGGAAGGGGGAGAGAATAAAAAGAGAGGAAGGGAGGGGAAGAGAGAGAGAAGGGAAGGGAGAGAGAATAAAGAGAGAGGAAGGGAGGGAAGAGAGAGAGGGAAGGGAGAGAGAATAAAGAGAGAGGAAGGGAGAGAGAGAGAATTTAAAAAGAGAGGAAGGGAGAGAGAGAGAATAAAGAGAGGAAGGGAGAGAATAAAGAGAGAGGAAAGGGGGAGAGAGAGAATAAAGAGAGAGGAAGGGAGAGAGCAAGTGGCTGGCAGTGACTTTGTAATCAGCTGTTTGGTTTGGACCCAGAAACCGGACGGTGTACAAAACAGTCCGTTATTTTAGCTGTTTTGACCCATTTCTACAGAACTAACGGCTACAAGACAGTGCCCAAGGAAACTGAAAAGACACTTAGCAGCTACAGGTATACAGGCAACCTAAAAAAACCCTTAAAAAACCCCAAAATAAAAACCATTTTTCCTAACATGGGGGTTAGAATCGGGTAATTTTTTGTATTTTTTTGCCGAAACGGGTCGTGTTTTTTTAGCGGGTTTTGCCCCATTTCCCGGGGGATTGTGGGGCACGGGGACAGTGCTTTGAGTCTGTTAGACACACCACCCGGGAAATTTTTAGTTAAAAAATAATCTCTCCCTTTTCCGGGTTTGCTTGGTTCAATCACATCTGGGTCGTGGACTCACTGCCATGCCGTTGTCGGTGCGGGAAATGGGCCCGCTTTCTTTAAATCGCCCCGGGGAAGCTTTTTTCCCAAAAATATTCTCTCCAAAACCTAACAAAAAACCTATCCAAAAAAACCTAACGAAAACCAAAAACCAGCCCAAAAACATAATTTAAATATAATTTAAAATTAAACCCTAAAAAAATTATGTGGCGATCTGGGGGAAGAAACAAAAAAAGCTACAAGAGGCCGTGAGACCTAAACATTTTGGTAGTTCCTGTTCCTTAACCCCATAGCCAATCTGCCTTTCACCCCCCATCCTTTAAAATTGTCTAGCCCCCTTTTTAAAAAAAACTCCCTTTTGACTCCGCATTGCCCACCTGACGACTGAGTCCATTCCAGTCTTTTTACCACCCACTTATAAACCTTTTTTTTCCCTTTTTTCCCTTTTCTATGTCAAGGGTTTCCAGCTTGAGAAACGTTACTGCTTTTTTTTCAACCGGTTTACTACCCGAAAGAATTTTTCCCTACATCGCCTTTATAATACCCCTTTACCCATTTAAAAAAAATTCTATCAGACGCCCCTCAGATCGGAAAACAATTTTTTGGTTTAGGTTAAGTTTTATTTAAAGTTGTTTAGGTCTGGTTTGGGTTTAAAGGTTAGGCTTAGGATAGGTTTTTGTTAGGTTTTTGTAGAGTTACTTTGGGTTTAAAAAAGCGTCCGCGGGACGATTTTCGAAAAGGGGGCCCATTTCCCCCCCCACAAACCGTTTTGTACCCAAAATTTTCCTCACAACATTTTCCTTCGTCTTTTTTCTTGATCCCGGAAAAAACCTTTGGCCCCATTTGGACCCTCGGTGTTCCAAAACCCCCCTCCTAATTATTATTATTATTATTTTTTTTTTTTAGGGGGCGAAATTTTTTGCTAATATACGCTTAACTTTTTTTTTTTTTTTTTTTTTTTGGGGTCGAAATTGGTAAAAAATTTTGGGAAAAAGTCCTTCACCCCTATTTTTTTTTCTTCCCCCCTTTGCCAACAAGCCTGGGGGAAATGGCGGGGAAAACGGGGGTTTTCGGGGGGGGGGAACAATATAAGTGATTTTAAAGGCTTTCCCAAAAAAATCATCAAAGTCCCTATATGTAAAAATCTAACCTAACCTTAACCCCAAAAAATATACCTAACCGAAACCCAACCTAACCCTTTAAAAAACAAAATATAAATAACCTAACCTTTAAACCCCAAAAATTAAAACCCAACCTAACCTTAACCACAAAGGGATAAACCCAACCTTTAACCCCCAAAGTATACCTAACCTAACCAACCTAACTGGACTTAGTTTTTTTGAGGCAACCCCATATTTCATAGCGGCCGGGGTTGGGTTAACCAGGGTGAGCGCACGCTGGAACCCTTTTCAGAGGGGAATAAATAAGCATACCCAAAACAGTGCGCTTTGTTTTAAATTTTAGGGCAAACGGGAAAATGATTCCAAAAATATTTCCCCGAAACCCAGCTAATATAAATGTTTCCTAAATATAAACCTAAATTTTATTATTTTTTTTTTTTTTTTTTTTTTTTTTTTTTTTTTTTTTTTTTGGGGGGCGAAATTTCCTACCTAATAATATTTATAAAACTAGATTTTATTTTTTTTTTTTTTTTTATTTTTTTTTTAATATAGCTCTCCCCCCCAAAAATAATCCCCCATTTTTGGGCCCCTTGCATTCCCGGAACACCCCGGGGGGGGCCCCAAGTAGCCCCCAAGAGGAGAGGTTTTAGTGTTATAATTTTCCAGCCATTCACTAATCTACCTAAAAACATGTTGTTTTCTCTTCCCTCCTTTCTTTTTTTAATTTTTTGGGCCCTTAGTTCCTTTTTCCCTTTTCCTTGGCTTTTCCTTGAGGGCTTGTTTTGCACCCACCCCCTGTCATCATCCTTTTGACCTCGGCCAAAAAGCTCGGGCCGGGGATCTCCGGGGTTTGCAGTCTGCTTTTTAATCTTAGTTTGAGGGTCTATCTCTTCTTTGCAAAAGGGTTTTTCCCAATCTTACTACTTCTTCACTTCTTTTCAAGTTTTGTCTTTTCCTCCTCTCATTCAATTTATCACACGTCCTTTTTCACCCTTTTTACCAGTTATTCACCCCCCCCTTTCAGGAGGAGGAGGGGGGAGAGGAGGCCTTCCCAAGGTGGTGTGATGAGGCAGAAGGGGGGTTTGGGCCCCGCAGGCAGGAGCGAGTGTCAGGGCAGCGCGTGGCTTTTGTGTGCGACTGTCACCCTTTTTTCAGTGCTGAGGCACAGCCAAGACCGGTCGCTGGGGGATCCCCGAGGGACCCCGCAGGACCGGCCGTGGGTGTGGTGGCGGGAGTGTTGCTGGGTG
This sequence comes from Chionoecetes opilio, assembly GCA_016584305.1. Taxonomy (NCBI): domain Eukaryota; kingdom Metazoa; phylum Arthropoda; class Malacostraca; order Decapoda; family Majidae; genus Chionoecetes; species Chionoecetes opilio. Next base: position 6,092 of record JACEEZ010011859.1, read on the forward strand.
GGGGCTGTGGGCCGGGCAGAGCATGAGGGGCGGGAGCAGCAGGATCGTCTGCCTCAGGGGTGGGGAGGCACAGGGGTGATGGCAAGAATCACCTGGAGGCAGGCAGCTCAGGCAAAAGGGCACCGTGAGCTGAAGGCCAGCAGTGTACAAAACATTCAAAACAAGAGTCGGCTTGAGAGACTTCAGTGCACCGTGTTTTAAAAAATTTATGAAGGGGTTTAAAAGGGTTTGGGAAAAGATTTTACTCAAAGAGTCACCTCACCACAACACCGTGACACACAGTGGTTTTAAGAATTATGAAGTTAGAGTGGAAAAGTTTACTGAAAGTCTAACCTCACCAAAAAAACCCCCCTGATAACAGGGTTTTAAGAATTAAATTTTTAGAGTGTGGGAAAAGTTTTACTCAAAGTGACCTCACCAAACACACCCTGACACACAGGGGTTTTAAAAATTATGAATGTTTGAGTGGGGGAAAAGATTTTTACAAAGAGTAACCCACCAAAAACACCCTGACACATGTGGTTTTAAAAATTTTTAATGTTAAGTTGTGGGAAAAGATTTACTAAAATGGGAAAACCTCACCACCAAACCCTACACACAGTGGTTTTAAAATTATGAATGTTTGAGTGTGGGAAAAGTTTTTACAAAAAAGATGCCTCAAAAAACCACCCTGACCACAGGGTTTTTTAAAAATATGAATGTTTAGAGTGGGGGAAAAAGTTTACTACAAGGGGTTTCCCCTCACCGCACACACCCGACACCAGTGGTTTTAAAAATTATGAATTTTTAAGGTGGGAAAAGTTTACTAAAAGGGGTAACCTAAACCACACACCCTGACCACAGGGTTTTAAAAATTATGAATCCCAGATGGGGGAAAAGGTTTTTTAACCCCGTCTCAACTCACCCAACACACCTAACACACAGTGGGTTAAAGAATCATGAATGTTTAAGTGGGGGAAAAAGTTTACTAAAAAAGAGTGCCTCCCCAAAACACACCCTGACACACAGTGGTGTTAAGAATCATGATGCCTGGGTGGGGGAAAAAGGGTTTTTAAACCCCGTTCTGAACCCCCCCCCCAAACACCTTTAGACCACTGGCTTGCGGGATTTCAAGTGTGATATTTGTAGCAAGTGTTTCAAGAAAAAAGGGTGATATTGCCAGGCACATGAAGATCCATTTTTGAGGGGGTGTTTTGTGTGGACAAGTGTGGGGTACCTGCCTGGGGGAAAGTGTTCCGTGTGGCAATGGGGGTGGTGGGGGGGCGTTGTTACTTTGTGGGGGTGGCAGCCGTGCCCTTTGTGTTCTGTGGGGGAGTAATGGCCCCAGCATTTTGTTGGGTTGGCAGTGCAGGTGGACTTTCAATAAATGTATCCGGGTTTTTTAAAGGTTTCTCGGTGTTTTGCCTTAAAAAACAGTCTTCCACGCATGATTTTACATCCTATTTCCTGCGGGTCACATAATGTACTCAACTATCGCCGATTTACACATGCACTGTTCGACTTCACGCCCGGGGTAAATGCTGATAATTGTGATTTTTTTTTTTTTTTTTTTTTTTTTTTTTTTGTGCCTATAGCACCTTTAGGAGTGACTATAAGGCCCGAATGGTAGGCCCTGGAGGCACAAATTGAGGGCTGTGTGGTAGGCCCTGGAGGCCCCTGAGGGGTGTGAGGGAGGCCCGGAGGGACCCTGAGGGCTGTGGGTAGGGCCCCCGGGGGACATTTAGGGGGTGATGGTAGGCCCTGGAGGCACCTTGAGGGCTGTGACGGTAGGCCCTGGAGGCAACTTGAGGGCTTGATGGGGCCCTGGAGGGCCCCTTGAGGGCTGTGATGGTAGGCCCGGAGGCACACTTGAGGGCTGTGATGGTTGGCCCTGGAGGCACACTTGAGGGGGTGATGGTAGGCCCTGGAGCACTCTTAGGGGTGTGATGGTTTTTCCCTCGCCCCTGGTAGCGCAGGGAGGATTTTTATAGTGACCGCCTGTTTAGAGGCTCAGCGCCCCCCCCGTGTCCTCCCTGCACTCGCAAAACCCAAAGGGAGATTTAAAGGGGGCATGGGGTGTTCTTAGGGCCCCGATAGGCGGTGCAGAAAGGTTTTTGGTTCTCAAAGGGGATGGAACCGGTGATACAGGGGTTAAAAAAATAGGTAGAGTGCAGCTTTCTCCTACAGAAGACGAAGTCAAAACATAATCTTAAGTGGAAAGCTGCATACCCAGGAAAGGCCTTTCTTAAGAAGGACTCCAGCACATTAATTTTATAAATGTATTATGCAGACCCTGACCCACTCCTACAAGGGCCCTTTTAGCTCTGGGGGCAAAACTTGACCCCTGATGAGCTGAGCTTCAAGCTGTAGGGAGTTTGGGGCCATGGTGGCCACCCTGATGGCACCCACAAGGACGGGGTTCACGCTGTCCTAGAAAATCACTTGGCCCCCTTTAAAGGCACCATGAGGGCACGAATGCGTCCACACTTTTCCCGGGTACACTTACGCACCCCACACACACATAGCTCTTTAATCGGCTCCCCCTATGCGGTTTCGATCGTACCTCAGGAAGACCTCCAGGCCTTTCTTGGATAATGAACAACAAAAAAGTTGATCAAATGTGACTGAAAAAGGGTTAAAATCATTACACATTATTTTTTCATTCTGCCTGTGCCACCACGGCGGGGGGGCCTACCTCACAGCCCTCAAGTGGCCTCCGGGCTTTTCCTCACAGCCCCAAGTGTGCCCCCAGGGTTTTCCATCACCAGCCCTCAAGTGTGCCTCCAGGCCAAACCCTCACAGCCCCCAAATGTGCCTCCAGGGCCCGCCATCACAGCCTAATGTGCCTCCCGGGGCCCAAACCTCACACCCCAAGTGTGCCCCAGGGCCAAACCCTCACAGCCCTCAAAATGTGCCTCCAGGCCCGCCATCACAGCCCCCAATGTGCCTCCCGGCAACCATCCAGCCCTCAAAATGTCCTCCGGGCCAACCATCACAGCCCTCAATTGCCCAGGGGCAGCCCCTCACAGCCCTCAAGTGTGCCCCAGGGTCTGCCACCGGGCCTTAGTAGACTGCCCACAGGGGCATAGGCACAAATGTAAAAAAAAAATCTTATACCTAGGGACTTAGGACCAAACAATGAGACCGGGGCGGTGGGTCCCCATACGGGAAGTGGACCACTGGGGGTTTTATCACATAAACCTTACTCTGTCTCTTATCATTTGGGCAGCCGCAGGAAAAAGTTATCACAACGAACGTGTACATATCGATTGTGTCGAAATATCATGGGGGTTTTTTAAATTTTTATAAAGGGTCTCTCTCTCTCTCTTTCCCCCTCTCTCTCTCTCTCTCTTTTCTTCTCCTCTCTCTCTCTTTTTTCCCCCCCCCCTCTTCTCTCTCTCTCTTTTCTCTCTCTTTCTTTTTCTCTCTCTCTCTCTCTCTCTTTTCTCCTCTCTTCTCTCTTCCCCCTCTCTCTCTCTCTCTCTCTCTCTCTCTCTCTTTCTCTCTCTCTCTCTTCTCTCTCTCTCTCTCTCTCTCTCTCTCTCTCTCTCCCCTCTCTCTCCCCTCTTCTCTCTCTCTCTCTCCTCTCTCTCTCTCCTCTCTCTCTCTCTCTCTCTCTCTCTCTCTTCTCTCTCTCTCTCTCTCTTCTCTCTCTCTCTCTCTCTCTCTCTCTCTCTCTCTCTCTACTCTCCTCTCTCTCTCTCTTCTCTCTCTCTCCCTTCTCTCTCTCTCTCTCTCGGGGCTATAAAAAATAGTCTGTTGTTAGCTATAAAATTACGAAAAGTAATTCAATATACCAAATTAGTTAGTCGACAAGGATACCAAACAGATCATATCTATAAAATATTGCTGATATTAATTAAAAATAATCTAATAGTACCCAAAATACAATGGCAATTACGTTCTGGGCGTGAAGGGGTTAAAGACACGACACGACTCTTGTATAGTCGTGGCAAAGGACAGATCCAGGTGTCAGAGAGACGTCAACTCAAGGTGTGGGGTTAGGTTAGGTAGGGGTAGCGCCATCACGGGGACTAAAGCTGAAGGCTGATCAATGCGCTGAGCTGCCTTGCCGACGTGGGGACGTTAGCTGGGAAGACACTGGCGCTCTGAGTGCCTACTATTTGCAAGGCAAGAGGTTGGAGATTTGATCTAGCCATAGGGATCTGGGGATTACAGTTGATGTTACGCTCCTCGAGATCTAGGAAAAAAAATATATTTTCGGATTTCTGGCTGCTCAAAAATATTCCAAAATTGACGAAAATCAGGTTTTTGTTATTTTGCCGCATAACTATGAGTCGTAGGAAAACAACTGGAAGTAACAAAAGTTCATCTTGAGGTGTTCTACATGACGCAGTCTTCGGCTTTTCAAAACACCTCATGGTTGTCGGGAAAATTGATATTTTGTATAAATGTACATATATGCTATTTTCTCGGTTATTTACCAATCAATATTTTTTTGCTTTACGCCAAATGATAGTCCTTGATCTACTTCATATTTACTTCTCCATACATGTTGCACATATCTGCCATAGTTTTTTAATTATTGAAAAAAATGTAATTATAAAAAAGATTAAGATCAAATCAATTCCCTTGCAAAATTTGCAATAATTTTAGAAAAATAGATTTGCTTGAAAATTAGTTCCTAGCCGTTTTCGGGCATGCTGAACACGAATCTGGAGTCAGTTTTCAGTTACAATGATTAAAAGTCCCTATTTCAGCCAATTCACAATGACATGATACTTCCAGATATTCCTAAAAACCACAAATTAGACAAAACTTACTACAAGACATAAAACTATGCTAGGCATTGCTTTCTCAATGCATGTTGCATTTATCTGCCTTAGTTTTTTAATTATTGAAAAAATTGTAATTTTCAAAACAAATCAAGGCCCCTATAGACCCAGGGACAGACGAATACTGATGAAAAAGAGGGCCAACTTACAAAGAAAATTAAAGAAAGTAACCTATGCTGTGGCAGAAAACGCAATACAACGTCAGCTACACTTACTGGAAGATGCACTTGCTCAATCACACGTACGGCAGAGAGAACAAGAAGAACAACGTGCCGTGGAAAATATAAAAGTCAACTCCAAATTTTTCTACTCTTACGCCAAGAAGAGATTGACCAGCACAACATCGGTTGGCCCTCTACTGAAAGAGAACGGGGAACTTGAAGATGGCCCACAGGAAATGGCAGAAATGCTACAGACTGAGTATCAGAGAGTGTTTAGTAAACCTGATACTCAGAAACGGGTAACAGATCCTTGTACTTTCTTTAGCGAAAGGAAATGTGGTGACATTCTGCTCACGACATTTATGATAACCAGGGAAGACATAATCCAAGCCATAAGCAACATCGACCCAAGCAGCAGCAGGACCAGATGGTACCATACTGTGTTTCTGAAAAATTGTAGGGAACAACTGGCCACACCCCTGAAGATACTGTGGACTACATCCCTCCTCACTGGCTCCGTCCCCCATGAACTCAAGCTGGGGACAATAACACCCATACATAAAGGAGGAAGCAAAGGACAGGCAAGCAGATACAGACCCAGTGGTCCTCACATCACACGTCATCAAAATCTTTGAAAGGATACTGAGGGCCAAGATGGTAAACCACCTGGAAGAAAGAGGGGCCTTCAATGATGGACAACATGCTTCAGAAGAGGCAGGTCTTGCCTATCAGAGCTTCTACAACACTATGAAGCTATATTAGAAGCAACTCAGGATGGAGATAATGCTGATGTAGTCTACCTAGACTTTGCCAAGGCTTTTGACAAGGTAGATCATGGCATTCTCCTCCACAAACTCAAGAACCTAGGCATAACTGGCAGAGTAGGGAGATGGATCCACAGTTTTCTCTCCAACAGGCACCAAGTTGTCACCATAAATGGTAAACAGTCATCACAGTGTCAAGTCATAAGTGGTGTTCCCCAAGGATCTGTGCTTGGCCCATTATTATTTCTGATCATGATATCAGACATTGACACAGATCTCAGATATTCCACTGCTACTTCATTTGCTGACGACACCCGTATACGGCATAAAATAAAAACATCCCCAGACACCGATCTACTGCAGTGGGACCTCAATACAATAATAGAGTGGGCCGAAAAGAACAATATGGAATTTAACGGAGAAAAATTTGAAGTTCTGAGATATGGCAGAAATACCTTTATAAAGACCACCACTCAATATATGTATCATCACCAAACCATACAAACAAAAGACTTTACAAAAGACCTGGGAGTGTATATGAGCAGCGATGGAACTTTCTCCCTACACTACACCACCATCACCCAGACAGCGCGACAGCTAACAGGATGGGTCCTGAGAACATTCCGTACAAGGGAGGAATCCTGCATGCTGACGCTATGGAAGTCCTTAGTAAGACCAAGGCTAGAGTACTGCTGTGTTGACAGAAATTGGGGGTCACTGGTATGGGGGTTTTATGACTGGTCAACGTTACTTGAATGATATTATTTGGGGATGATTTGATAAAAGATTACAACTTGAATGGAGGATTTAACTTAGTCTTCTGACTTCACTATATGATTATAGTTTGACCACTTCTCACTACGGAGAGTACTGAACAAGGGGGATATACTTAAGGGGAAAGGATAATAAGGTTTAGGTTAAAGGGAATTGCTGCCACCAGCCCTGGCAAGTAATTCACTGAATTACTCCCTGGGCACGTTTGATTAATATTAATATTAGTTTGATCTTGGTAGTCGTGAATGGTACGTGGAATTATACCGAGTAAAGGCGGACTTTTTTGGAAGTGTGGGGAATTATTTTCCTAATACAGAATAATCACCTGGGTTTTTATAATAACACAAGAACTATATTTGCAAATGATATCCTATTTATTCTATGACATGGTAAGTCTCTCACTTAAATCATATTCAACATAAAAGGGGTTAACACTATACCGAGAAAAACTCTACTCGGAATAAGATAACCTTTACACTCTGATACAGGAAACTCTTACTATGTATGAAAGGAAGCTCTTAGGAGCATAACTTTCCTCACTGGACCTATTTAGTGAATTGCCCTACACCTAGGTAACATACCACTTAAATTTATAATTAACCATGGAAGTTTAGGTACATAGTAGAGAAAAATATGGCGAACATTTGTTGTGTGAAACAGTAAGACCATGTGGCTGGAGAGAACGAGCCAGCCTCAAGGCCCGCTTTAGAGAAAAATCGCCCTTTTAATAAACTTATAAGGATGGGCGGAACTCTATGCCTTAGTGACACTGAACTGTACCTATATATTTATATGAAATATATGATATAATATACTAAGGGAGAAAAAACACAGGAGTTAGGAGCAGATGTCTTACCTACAAGGACGCGTAGAGAACAATGACTCGTTAATAACACTTATAAGGATGGGGGAACATCTATGCCTTAGTGACACTGAACTGTACCTATATATTTATATAGAAATATATAGATATAATATACTAAGGGGGAAAAAAAACACCGGAGTGAGGAGCAGATGTCTTACCTGCCAAGGACGCGTAGAAAAAACTGACTCCTCGTGGCCTCGTGGGCTTCCCGCACCAAAAAGGGAACTTGTTTGGAAAGTCTCACCGTGACCTCAAATGAAAAACTTATAATCCCGAAAAACTATTTAAGTAATGAAAGCTCGCGTACCTCCGAGAGGCTGTCCCTAATACAAACCGGTTACTTTGATGTAGAAAAATTTAATATCTTTAATCTAATATCCAAGAAGGAGGGGTTTTATATGTAATGTCGACAGTCCGAACACCTATTTGAGAGTGAGGTGGTATGGAAGTCTTGCTTAGAATTTTTGGTGGGCTTTCATTTTAGCGTGTATCCTTACTACAACGCCCATATATGACCAAACCCGATAACGATAGGGATAATTTTGAAAGACGTTAAGAATTGGGAGAGTTTCTTGGTCTGACCAGATGGCTGGCAAAAGATAAAAAGATCTGACCATTAGTTATCACGGATCGCAGAATAATTATTCCACGGAACTTTCCTCGCACAGGGGGTTTCGGGAGAGAGGAGTGAAAGAAGGAAAGAAGAAAATGGCGGACAAAGGAAAGAAATAAAAAAACAAAATTGTGTTTAGAATTTGAGGCGATGAGTCACCCGTGAAACTAAAAAAAGAATTACTTACAAGACATAACTCGGGAATTTTATGATAATAATTCTCAATCTATCATCTCCCGAATAATGGGCATTACACGCGCCCTATTCTCCGGAAAAAATTAAATTTTATGGTATCAAAGTAACTACTTACGGATCATGTTTCCGTTTTTAAAGCTGCGTCAAGAGGAGGTGTGTATGGGACGAATTAGAGTGAATTTAATGGAATTCTTCTGTTCTTGAAAACGGGGGTCGTTTGTGTTTAGATTACACGAAAATCCAATAAAAGGGAAAAGTACCCAGTCAACCTGATACCGGGTAATGACGTGACCTTTAAACCTTGACTCAGTGTCCGTATTCTCGGTGCAGGGAGATATCCCAGAGGCGCACGCCGGCTAGCCTCTGGTAAATGATAAGAGCCCAACAAGTCCTGAAATATCCGCCACACCGCAAGCTGGTTGACTGTAAGGTGAGAAGCGTAGTACTACTAACTCGAATTAAAATACTCCTCCCACTGAACCAGGCTTAGCCCGTGAGAACCAGACGCTCCGACTTTCTAGACATGAGAAATCTCCTAGACCAAATTGCTTCATCTAGTCTGACACTACACTCACCTTTGACTCACTAAGTTACATTTAACGCTTTTTCGCTTAATCTTCACCTGAATATAACCTGGTCGTGTTGATTGTAACTTTAAATTTAAAATACCTTGAAGACCACCAAACCCAGACTGGAGTCTGTTATGAAATTCACATGAGACTGGTATCCCAATCAACCTCTTACCGGGATATTTTAAAGACCATACTGCCCCTCAATTTGTTTTGAATCCTGGTCAATGTTTTACATTTAACACTTTTCTATTCGATTTCCACAAGAGTAATAACCGGGTGACGCTACAACTACCCTAACCAGGGTAGGTATTAAACTTTCAAGTTCATAAAATAAATTTCAATGTTCATAAAAAAAAAAAAATTCAATGTTCATGTTCAAAATAATTCATCCTCGTTTTCTAACATTTAACTAATTCATAACTAACACTGCACTGAACACTCCTGGATTAGTCTTCTAGGAGGTCTCCGTAGGTCGGGTTTTGAAGCTTGAGAGTTCGGAAGCAGATGTCGTCGAGCTCCTTGCTATCGATGCAGCAAACGTCGCTGGCGTCCTTGTTCAGACGGTGGATGGATAATATGGCGCTGTATGACTCGGCTACCTTAGGCGACGGGACAACCGAGAAGGTAACCATTTTCTTGTCTGGAAACTCCTCTAGGATCTTGGAAACTAAGAGCGTATCCCTGCCAGAGTCTGTGTCTCCATTCTTGGAGGTGGCGTCCACGATGTCGCTCACAGCGGCGATGATGTAGATGTTCTTAGCGCTGGGGTTATTAGCGTAACTCATGACGACGTCAGTGGGAAGGCTGAGAGAGATCCAAGACTTCCCTCCCGACGCGGCTTCACGTCCTCTCTCTTCCATGGTGGTGGTGTCGAGGCGTGTGGGTGGCGGCTAGACGCGGCTACAGGAACAGCGGCTACGGCGGCTGGCTATCAAGGGCGGCGGACTGTGATGGGCGGCGGAGCTGTGACGAGCGTCGCTGCTAGGCGCGTGGCGGTGAGGAAGGGTGGCCGACTGAGGCGAGCGTGGCATCGAGGCGCGCGACAGGCTCTAAGGGCGCGGCGGCTGGCTGCGACGAAGGGCGCGGCGGCCGAGACGCGCGGCATGTGGCGGTGAAGGGTGGCGGCTGGCTGGCTGTCCAGGCTGGCGGAGTTGACGGCTAGGCGTGGCGGCTGCAGCGGCTAGGAGCGGCGGCTACGGCTTGCTTCTTACAGCTCACGCCCACATGGTCATGGTTTCATGTGTGTATGGTGTTTGGTTTATAGGGGGGAGATCTAATAAGCCTACTATAATGATCGATTACTATATGAAAATTTACTGAAATTTGACTATCCTGCTATTTATTTTCCAGGTGCGATTCTGTTGCTGTTATTTTTAGGAAATAATATACCACCGCTATAGTCACCAGTGTGTTGACAGAAATTGGGGGTCACTGGTATGGGGGTTTTATGACTGGTCAACGTTACTTGAATGATATTATTTGGGGATGATTTGATAAAAGATTACAACTTGAATGGAGGATTTAACTTAGTCTTCTGACTTCACTATATGATTATAGTTTGACCACTTCTCACTACGGAGAGTACTGAACAAGGGGGATATACTTAAGGGGAAAGGATAATAAGGTTTAGGTTAAAGGGAATTGCTGCCACCAGCCCTGGCAAGTAATTCACTGAATTACTCCCTGGGCACGTTTGATTAATATTAATATTAGTTTTGATCTTGGTAGTCGTGAATGGTACGTGGAATTATACCGAGTAAAGGCGGACTCTTTTGGAAGTGTGGGGAAATTTTTTCCTAATACAGAATAATCACCTGGGTTTTTATAATAACACAAGAAAATATATTTGCAAATGATATCCTATTTATTCATAATGAACATGGGAAGTCTCTCACTAAGATCATATTCAACATATAATGGGGTTTAAAACTATACGAGAAAAAACTCTACTCGGAAATAAGAATAACCTTTACACTCTGATACAGGAAACTCTTACTATGTGATGAAAGGAAGCTCTTAGGAGCATAACTCTCCTCACTGGATCCTATTTAGTGAATTGCCCTACACCTAGGTAACATACCACTTAATATTTATAAGTTACACCCTGGAAGATAGGTACATAGTAGAGAAAGGATATGGCGAGACAGTGTTGTGTGTGTGTTACAGTAAGACCAGTGGGGCCCTGGGGAGAACACGAGCCAGCCCTGAAGGACGCGTAGAGAACAATCGACTTAAAAACACTTATAAGGATGGGCGGAAATCTATGCCTTAGTGACACTGAACTGTAAACCCATATATTTAATAGAAATATATAGATATAATATACTAAGGGAGAAAAAAACACCGGAGTGAGGAGCAGATGTCTTACCTACAAGGACGCGTAGAGAACAATGACTCGTTAATAACACTTATAAGGATGGGCGGAAAAATCTATGCCTTAGTGACACTGAACTGTACCTATATATTTATATAGAAATATATAGATATTAATATACTAAGGGAGAAAAAACACAGGAGTTTTGGAGCAGATGTCTTACCTACAAGGACGCGTTTGAGAAAAATGACTCGTTAATAACACTTATAAGGGTGGCGGAACATCTATGCCTTAGTGACACTGAACTGTACCTATATATTTATATAGAATATATAGATATAATATACTAAGGGAGAAAAAAAACCGGAGTGAGGAGCAGATGTCTTACCTGCAAGGACGCGTAGAGAACAATGACTCCTCGTGGCCTCGTGGGCTTCCGCACCAAAAAGGGAAATTGTTTGGAAAGTCTCACCGTGACCTCAAATGAAAAAATTATAATCCCCAAATAACTATTTAAGTAATGAAAGCTCGCGTACCTCCGAAGGGCTGTCCCAATACAAACCGGTTACTTTGATGTAGAAGAATTTTAAAATCTTTAATCTAATATCCAAGAAGGATGGTTTTTATATGTAATGTCGACAGTCCGAACACCTATTTGAGAGTGAGGTGGTATGGAAGTCTTGCTTAGAACTTTGGTGGGCTTTTTATTTTAGCGTGTATCCTTACTACAACGCCCATATAGACCATAACCGATAACGATAGGGATAATTTGAAAGACGTTAAGAATCTGGGAGAGTTTCTTGGTCTGACCAGATGGCTGGCAAAAGATAAAAGATCTGACATCATTAGTTATCACGGATCGCAGAATAATTTTTCCACGGAACTTTCCTCGCACACGGGGTGTCGGGAGAGAGGAAGTGAAAGAAAGGGAAAAGAAGAAAATGGCGGACAAAGGAAAGAAATAGAAACAAAATGGTGTTTAGAATTGAGGCGATGGTCACCCGTGAAACTAAAAAAAAAGAATTACTTACAAGACATAACTCGGGAATTTTATGATAATAATTCTCATACTATCATCTCCGAAAAATGGGCATTACACTGCTGCCAACTGTGGTCACCCTACAAAAAAAAGGACATCACCCTGCTGGAAAGGGCACCACAAAGGACCTATACCACCCACAGATATATGGTCTCCAGCACCTCAACTACTGGGAGAGGCTGCACAGACTGGGCCTCTACTCTCTGCAGTGCAGACGAGAGAGGTACATCATAATCTATGTCGGGAAAAATTTCCTGGAGGGTCTGGCTCCAAAAGTAGGCATGGAGGAAAACAAAAACCCTAGAAGAGGGCTGTGCTATGTACAGAGTACATGCGCCTCCTCTAAAGGCTACAAACACTCAATACACCACAGCTTCCCCCAAAATGTGTACGGCTCTTAAATTGTGCCCCCAAGACACATTCGGGACCTAACGGGCGTCACCACGGACACCTTCAAACATCACCTTGACAAGTGGGTGGCTGACATCCCAGACCAACCACCCACGCCAGGCTACAGTAGCTCCCATGACAACACTTTACCTTCAGTGGTCCTGGAGGCAAGGAACAGGGAGCTACATACTACACCTGGAATGAGTGGAGGACCACCTCACTCCCCCGATAACGGGCAAGATTCTTCAAAGGTATCAAAGGTATCTATCCCTTGCTAAATTTTCAATTTTTTTGAGGAATAGATTTGCTTGAAAATTTGTTCCTAGCAGTTATCGGGGATGCTGAAAACGAATCTGGAGTCGTTTTTGGTTACAATGATAAGAAGTCGCTATTTCCCGCCACTTCACAATGACATTCACAAATTTACAATGTGTGTTTTGTGTTGAGCTATTGTTGGTTACAGGATTTGAGGCCCAAACTTGTAATGCCCCGTTTTTAAACTCATATTTTTGTTCATAAATTGACGTATACTGTTTACACCATCCCTTCCCGGGCAAGGGAAGAAAAGAGGCGATGCAGGTCACAAGAGGAAGAAGAGTGTGGCGGACGTAAACACTTGTTTTCTCGCCTCCCTATAACAATATGTCATTATCTCCAAAAGTAATGATTTACGACGGAAGTTATAGAGAAAAGGGTTTATCATCATCATCATCATACACTCCTCTAGTTGTTGGTCTGTGAGACGGGGCTCACAGACGCATTCTCCCCCTCCTTTCCCAACTATGCTTCCTACAGGATGGACCGGGGACCGGCGGGGCAGGAGGGGGCCCTGCTTCGGGCTGGTCCACCGCTCCCTCTCTTCTATCCCTCTCACTATCACTCCTTTCCTTGGGGGTGGCCTGGAGCACCTGGGGGTGACTGTTACCTTTGATTCAGGGCCCTTCAGATTCTATTGTATACAATCCATGTTTAGATATAACCCTTCAGGAATTCCAGCACTTGTTCTCCTCAGCTTTCCTCCCCAGCTTTAATAATGGGTGATTTAATGCCCTCATGCCTCGGGAACCGGCCCTCCCCAGGAGCCGGAGAAAACGCTCGGGCAGGTCACTCTCGAGCTTTCTGGCGGACAGTGCTTCTTTATCTCCCCCTTACTCCACCTGGCCTCCCTCCCAGGACTGATCCAGTTTCAGGGAACCCTCCAACTTGGACCTCTGCCTGGGTAATGGCCCCCTCCTCCTCACCACTGTCACAACTGGCCCTTACATGGGGAGCGACCATCTTCCTGTTGTAATTTCCTTCCCTTCAGTACCACCACCCCCTCCCCCTTCACGCAGACCTCGTTGGTCCTTCACCAAAGGAGACTGGGGCTCTTTTCAATCAGAATTTAAAATTCACTTACCCCTCCCTTTACCCTCCCTTCATCGGATATAATTCAATACCTCACGGTCACCCTGGTGGACGTGGGTCCCACCATTTTCATCTAATTACTTCCCACCCCCTCCCGCTCTTTCCGGGCCCCTGTGGTCCCGGAAGTGTGCGGCAGCCCTTCAGGCCAAACGCCACCCCTTTACTGCGTGGCGTAAGAACCCATTCCCTTGCTCCGTAGTCGCTTCCGTTTATTGGAGGCCCGATGCAAACGTGTTATTCTTGATGAGAAACGTTCTGCATGGCCTCCTTTTTTGTGCTTCCCTGTCCTTCTCCTCCTTCATCTCCCGGGCTTGGTCCTTTTTCAGGAAGATGGTCCACCCTCAGCCCCCCTTCACTTTCCCGTTAACTAATAACGGTTGCCCTCCTCGTCACTGATGCCGAAAAAGTCGAGTGCCTTGCCTCCCACATTCACACTACCCCTCGGCTCTCCAGACCCGTACCCCCAACTGTGTTACCCCCTTCAAAACCCCCGGCCTACTTAGCACGGGCTATAACCCCCCAGGAGCTTTCCTCGCTTTACACGCCTGTCCGCTGGGAAGGCGGTGGACCGGAAAAACGTCCCGAACGATTTTTTCTTCGCCGCCTCCGGTGCTCTGGCTCGCCTCCTCCTGGACTTTCCTCAACGCCAGCTGGCTGTCGGGACTTTCCCTTCTGTGTGGCGTCATGCCATCACAATTCCTATTCTTAAGCCTGGCAAGGCTCCGTCTGAGGTTTCCTCCTATAGCCCATTACCCTTTCTCTCTAATCTCAGTAAGGTAGTAGAACAAATAGTACGGTGTAGGTGAATGGTGGTTGAACACAAACACCTTCTTCCACAAACATGTTCGGGTTTCGTCCTCACCGGGGCACCCTGGATGCCCTGCTCCAGCTGGAGCACCACATACAGGAAGGATTTACCCACAAACCAATTCACACAAATACCCTTTTATTGACCTCCAAGCCAGCTTTTGACACCTCCTCCCATAATGCCATCATTAAAAAACCCTTGCCCGCCTGGGACGGGCATGGCTCCCCCTCTCCAAGGGGTTAAATCCTTTCCCTGTCTCCAGGTCCTTCTCTCTGGTGATCGGGAACACCCATTCCGGGTCTTAACCCGGGTCCAAGAGGCGTCCCCAGGTTTCCCCTCAGTCCTGTCCTCTTCAACATTTTGCTTTCAGACTTTCCCTGCTCTCCATCCCACACATGCATCATCTATGCTGATGACATCTCTCTCATTTGCTCTGCTCCCCTATCCAGGGGGCTCAAGACCATCTTCAACGTGGGCTTGATGCCGTCCACTCATGGACCTCCCGTTGGGGCCTGACGGTGAGTGCCCAGAAGTCAGCCTTCTGTGCTTCACCCGAAGGCGTATTCCCAACATCCCAATGGTCACCATTAATGGGGGCCCCAATTTCCTTCAAAACCCAGCACAAATTCCTTGGTTTACTGTTGGATGGCCCCCGCCTAACCTGGGCCGCCCCATACAGTACCTGGTGACCTCGTGCCCCAAGAGGCTTAACTTTAAAGAAGTCCCTTGCAGGGGTCAAGTGGGTGCGGACGGAAAACCCTCCTTCTTTCTATAGCACTTACATCCGTAGCCGCTTAGACTAAGGGGTCGTGAGGTTTATGGTGGGGGGCCTCACCTTCCCTCCTCCACAAGTTAGATGTAATCCAGAAAAATGCCCTTCGTATAGCTTTGGGGGCCTTCAGGTCCTCCCCGCCCAGTCACAGCCCTTCAGGGAGAATCCTCCCTCCCCTCCCCGTCACACCGACGCTCCACCCTCCTTGTCCGCACCTACACCAAGCTTGCCTCCTCCCCTAGCTGCCATGCCCTCCCACTCCCCCTCCTCCGACACGGTAGGGAACCACTTCATGGCCCCCTGCCGTATCAAGCCCACACACCTTTCGTAGAGCGAGCCCTCTCCTTCTTTGCTTCTATCCGGGTGACTCCCCCTCCTTTTGCACTCTGGAGAAAACCTCTCCCTGGGCCCCTTTGGTTTCCTCTCTCTTCTCTAAATTTTTCTGTCCCTTCACACACCTACACCATGGTCCAAGGCTGCCTGTCCGGTGCAGGGCAGGTACCTTTTTTTCTCCTCCTACACACCCGTTACAATAACTCCCTCCACATTACACCGACGGCTCCCGTCTGCCAGCCCTCCGTCTGTAGGTGCGGCCCCTGTTCATCCCGGCTAGGTCACTTGCCACCGCCTGGAGGTTTGCCACCACTGCCTCCATTCCTGACGGCAGAACTTTTTGCCATCAGGGAGGGGATCAAATATGCCACCACCGTGCCCCCCTCCTGTTTCTGTAACCATTTTCACTGACTCCCTCACGCCCTCCAACTTCTCCAACGTCACCGCCCTATCACTCACCATGCCCCTTTTTTTTCACATCCACCCACCTCTTGCTTCACTTATCCTCCTCTGGCCATGTCATCCACCTTCAGTGGGTTTTCCCTCCCACATTGGTGTCAGGGGCAACACTGTGGCCGACAGGGCGCAGCGGAGGCCACCCCTCCCCTCTCCCATAGACATGACCACAGACCCGATATTCACGACTAACCTTCAGACTACATGCAACCGACACTGGGACAATGAACTGACTGACGCCTTTCAGTACACTTCACTTGGACGTATACGACATGACACACGACACCACTGGTGGACCCACTCCCCCAGCCGTGCCCTGGGACACCGCAGTCACCAGACTCCGGATTGGCCACCCGCCTCAACGCCCCCCTACACAAACTGGGCATGACAGCTGACCCCCACTGCCCCTGGTGCCCCACATACCCGGACACACCTGAAACACCTCCTCCGGCAATTTCCTCGTCACCACTCCCATCGCACGGGACTCCTCCAATCACTATCCCCACTCCTCCTCCGCAGGCCAAATCTAGCGACCCCCCTGGGGGGCTCTCAGACCCCGGCTTGGCATTCAAAATTCTCAAACACACCAGGACCTTCCCACACAAATCGGGCCAACTGCACAGGATCTAACCTGCTAACCCATCTGCATACTGCACCTTCGGGGCACTAGAGGCTGTGGCACCACAGCCTACACGGCCCCTTCAAACCCCCAACAACAACAACTGCATAGTTATAATTACTCACAGGTTTGTACGTATCTCTGAATGTATGTAACTTGAACGTTGGTAATGAGTTACAGGTAGAGTTCCGTGGTGTTTTTTTTGCCATTTTTGTTGCAAATCACTACCCTAGATAACAGTAAAGTCGCCACCTGCACTAATGTCGCCAGGCGCCATATATTACGAATTATAGCATTACTACTGCTGTGTCTGTGCCACTGAAGATGAAACACAGTAGTTTATATCATGACTGTATAATCTACCCTGTTTCAGCGTTGTTTTATGCTTTGTAGCTGCAAGTATATGTCACTACAGAAGGCATGAGAGAGAGAGAAAGGAATGATGAAAAAGAGAGAGAGAGAGAGAGGGAAGGGAGGGAAGAGAGAAGGGAAGAAAGAGAGAAGGGAAGGGAGAGAGAATAAAGAGAGGAAGGGAGGGAAGTGAAGGGAGAGAGAATAAAGGGAGGGAAAGAGAGAGAGAAGGGAAGGGGGAGAGAGAGAATAAAGAGAGGAAGGGGGAGAGAGAATAAAGAGAGGAAGGGAGAGAGAGAGAGAATAAAGAGAGGAAGGGGAGAGAGAGGAAGGGGAGAGAGAATAAAGAGAGGAAGGGAGAGAGAGAGAGAATAAAGAGAGGAAGGGGAGAGAGAAAAAAGGGAAAAA
>JACEEZ010011860.1:0-2500 GCA_016584305.1 Chionoecetes opilio
TTGAACCGGGGTAATCTAGCTCACCACTCCAGAAGCTAACCACTGGGCCACCGCCTCCCTCTAAAACTGGCGGACCAGTGAAGCACTGTTCCAATGTGCAAATTGGAGGATTGGGTAAGGTGATATGTGATGAAGAAATGGTAGAAAATATGGATGTATGGTGTAAAAATGGGTATAAGTGTGTGTACTGTTAAATGAAATTACAGTGATAAGCTTATGTGAACCGTGTAAAGAGTTATATGAAAGGTGTGTATTTGTTTTTTACAGAGCTGGGTACTGTACTGAAAGTTCTTTTTATACCTTTTGAATTCAATACATTTTACATATAAATATAGACACATTTCCTGCCAACATTCAGAGTTTCATGCATATTTTTTTTTTGGTAAAAAAAAATAAAATTTTTTCTTTTTTCGCTAATTTGGGCGAGAGGAAACAACAAAAAGCAAAAAACAAGAAAGCTTTCACTTCAATTGAGATGGTGCTATGTTTCCTCTTCACCTGATGGGGGAAGGTAGATAAGAGAGAAAGAGAGAGAAGGCCCAGAGTATATATATATTATTATAATATATATATATAGAGAGAGAGAGAGAGAGGGGAGAGAGAGAGAGAGAGAGAGAGAGGAGAGAGAGAGAGAGAGAGAGAGAGAGAGAGAGAGAGGAGAGAGAGAGAGAAAAGAGAGAGGGGAGAGAAGAGAGAGAGAAAGAGAGAAGAAAGAGAGGAAGAGAGAGAGAGAGAGAGGAGAAGAGAGGAGAGAGAGAGAGAGAGAGAGAGAAAAGGGAAAGCTTAATCGCCATATATGTATATCCCTTTGTCTTCCCCTCACCCACCAAATTACTCACCTGCAGCTCTTCTTTCCCTATCTATCTCGGTTTTCATTCCTTGTCTAAAATTATGTTTCTTTTTTCTATCAACCTGGTTAGTGTATGTCTGTCCGTTTAAACTGTTAGTGGGCTAGCTGGATACCTGATTAATAATCTCTCTCTCTCTCTCTCTCTCGCTCTCTCTCTCTCTCTCTCTCCTCTCTCTCTCTCTCTCTCTCTCTCTCTCTCTCTCTCTCTTCTCTCTCTCTCGCTTTTCGCTCTCGCTCTCGCTCTCGCTCTCTCTCTCTCTCTCCCCTCTCTCTTTTGTCTCTCTCTCAGTCAGTCTGTCTGTCTGTCTTTTTTATCTTTTTTCTCTCTCTCTCGATCTATCTCTCTATCAAACACACACACAAACACACACATACACCACACACACACACACATACCCACACACCACACACACACACACACCCCACACACCACACACACAACACACACACACACACACACACCACACACCCCACACACATACACACACACACACAGACACATACACAGACACACACCACAACACACACACACACACACACACACACCCGCCTGAACGTATTTGGTGGTTAAGAACGTCCCGCGCCCATTCTATGGTCCGGTGTTCGATCCCCGCCCCGTTTTTCCCCGGGGAAATTTACTATTGAGAAATTCGAACGGTTACTGTTTTCCTGAGAAGGGATAGGGGATGTGTGGTGTTTGAAGTCCCAGCATTACCCTAAGATCGGTAATAATGAACTCCAAGCTCAAACCCGGGGAGGGTGAAAGTGGCGATCGCGATTCCAACTCGCGTGGACAAGACCATGGGTGAATAAGACAGTATATTATCTATTTCCTGCCAATGTTTGCCTGCAAGGTGGGCCTTCTTCACCTCCCTAAAACCAAGAACACCTGATCCTCCATCCCTGTTCTACCACTTGCGGTGTTAAATGCATATTTGGCTTGCTTCCTTCCATATAAACATTGAAACACATATCAAACTCTTACCTGCTCCAACCACCTCTCCTTACTCCGTATACTCTCATTTGTATCTAGAAGTGTTGCTTATTGTTGCCTGCTTCTGATATCTTGGCCTTTCCCATCCTCATGTAATATTTATAAAACTCTTACATCCCCTTAACTTTCCTTCACAACAGCTTCCTACTACTTTTTTTTTTTATATGTATTCCTCCACACAAAAAACACTAACATCAAGACATACACGCACACAAACAACACAACCACCCACACACACACAGGGGGTCCTGTATGTAGTGGTTAGCCGCTCGGTTAAAAACCGAAAGTCCCGGGTTTCGATCCTCGGGCGGAGGGGAAACATATGGCTGTTTCCTTATACCTCCCCCTTCCCCCGTGGTGCGGGGTAGGGGCCCTGGCTACGAATCTGCGGGCCCTGTTCACCCGGCCGGGCAATGGTGACCCCCTCCCCACTGTTCTTCCTTCCTTTCGGGGTTGAAAAAGGGGTACCTGGGTTTAACCGGGGAAGGAAACTGTGGTACCCGGGGGCCACTACCCTGTTCCGGGGGAAAGGGTTCCCACTCACCCAGGGCCCAAGGGCTAATCCCGGAATGAGCACCGCATGCCACGCGCAGCTTTGGTATGCTCCCAGCTTTTTCCCTTTTCCCTTCCCCCCCAGCAGTAAATGGGTACCGGTG
>JACEEZ010011860.1:7500-17500 GCA_016584305.1 Chionoecetes opilio
TGCCCGTAACGGAGATCCTGCTGTTTTCGCGTTCCTGCAGGTAAGCTACGTTGTCAAGGTTGAGGGTTGTCGGCCAGATGCCCAGTATTGGTGCGATGTGACCCGGGAAGTGGTGTGTCCAGGATATAGAGCGGGGCGCGCGTGGTCACACCCAAAGGCCAGGGCCCTTTGGTTTTTTGCCACATTCAGCTTAAAGCCTATTTCCCTACCTTTTTGGTTTATGTCATAAACGGTTCTGGGCTCGTTGTGCGTGGGCGGGTCCAGTGCAGTAAGGGCAAGGTCGTCCGCATAGCAGAAAAGCTTTCCCGGTGGAGATGATTTCTTCCTTTAAATAGTTAACGGGAAAGGGCTCAAATGCTGGCTTGGGGTGTTCCGTTTTCGTGTTAAATAGTGGGAGGCGTCTCCCCCAAAAAGGCAACTCTGGCCGCTCGGCCGAAGAACCCCTACCATATAAGGATCTGCCGCTACTCCCTTGGGGCCCCAAAGCAAAAGGATCACTCGGCGTTGCGAGTTCAAAGGCTTTCTCGAGATCGGGAAGCTCGGGTACCCCCGGGAACTGGCGCGCATAGGAAAGGGGGTAGGCTTCAGCTTTTCCCCATGCCCCGCCTTAGGCAAAAGGTCTTGAGGGACGGACCGACCGCCCATTACCTGTTTAGGACTATCCGCTCCATGGTTTTGCCCCAAAAACTGAAAGGAGATGGGGCCATGGAAAACCAGGATTTTTTGGGCTTAGGTATGGGTATGAGGGTAGCCTCCTTCCATTTTTATGGTATTTGCAGGCCTCCCGGAGTGTTGAAGAGGGGGAAAGGGCGGAGTGACCATTGACCCTGCATTGGTGATCATGGATATGTAATCCTGTCAGCCCCGGGGGAATTATCTCCACTCGTCTTACGCCCGCGTTTTTTCGAGGGGTGGGGGATGTGTTGGTGTTTGCTGATCCTCACGGGGCGCGATCTACTTGATCATTTCTTCGGGCAGGACTCGTAAATCTTCGCGTGTCTCAGCTGGTAGATTGTCAGTGCAGGTGCATTTTGGGAAAATGAGAGGCGAGCCTCTTTTTTTTCGGGGCAGGGTCAGGGTGGGGGGTGGGAGGGCCGCTTTTGCCTGCGATGATTTGTAACTGTCTCCCCCTTTCACCGATGACGAGGGGAAAGTCAGCCCTCGGCCCCATTTTACCAGTTCCCCTCCGAAGCAGCTTTCCTCCTGTTGGCAGACTGACAATTTTCCTAAAGGAGCCCCCTGTTTTGAGCATTGGTTTTCGGCGGTAGTGTCTGCGGGGGGAGTTAATGCGGCTGTTGAGCTCCCTCACGCGTCGTTATAAAACAATAGTCCCGAGGGGCTTTGTTGGTAAGGAAGATTAGCGGGATGCTCTCGGATGGGGGGCGGCGTAAAAGGCATTTTAAAGGGCGGCCTCCTTTTGTCAAGGGTGAGGGATGGGTAAAGAGTGGAGAGGTGTTTTGGGGGGCGGTTTGAAATTTTTGCCCAAATTGGCCTTTTTTGTTCCTCTGGGGGGGGTGGCTGGGGGAGGGGGGACTTTAGTGGTTGAATGGCAAATTATGGCAAAGTGGTCGCTGGTTATGTGGGGTGGAGGGCCCAAGAGGCGCAGGGGCGAAAAGTCGTGACGAAGAGGATCAAAGGGGTCCCCGTGCATATTCGTTGGCTCCCGTTGTTGAGGAGAGCAACGCCAGGGGTGCCGGGGGGGGCTCGAGCCCGTTTTGAGGGGATGGAAGGTGAGTATTTGGGGATTTTAAAAAAACCCCCCCCTTTGGGCGGCGGGATCCTGGGAGGATACCAGCTAAGGGGGTTGAGTCGGGAGGATGAGTTGTTACCCCGGGGTATGGGGGAAAGGGGGGCCCCTTAACTCTGGGGAAATTTGGGGGGGGTTTTGAGCTCGTGTTTTCTTTAAAAATTTTGGGAAACCTTGGTTTCCCCCGACCGGGAGGGCTTTGGTTCCCCGGAGGGGGAAAACCTCGGGTTTTGGGGGCTGGGGTCCCGGAGGGAAAAATTTTTTTTTCCCGTGGGCCTTCAGGGGGTGGGTTCCCCCCTAGGTGTTTCCCCGCGAGGGAGCCCCCTTTTTTGTTGTTATGGGGGGGGGCCTGGGTTGTCTGGTGGGGCCGGTTTTGTTTGGGGTTTGGGTTTTATTGGGGGGGAAGGGGGGGGGTTTTTTTGAGTCCGGGTTTGGGGGGGTCGGGGTTTTTTGGGTGGGGGGGGGGGGGGGGGGGGGAGGGGTTTGAAATGGGGTTGATGGGGAGGCAAAACCCCCCGGTTTTTTTCTGGGGTTTTCAGAAGGGGCTGGGAGGGTTTGGGGGTAGTGTAGGGTCCCCGCTGTCGCCCCAAGGGGCCCGTGGAATTTTTGGGAGTGGGGTTTTTGGCTGATTTGGTGGGGGAGGTTTTAGAGGTTTAGGGGAGGGGAAGATTTGTTTGGTCCCGGGAAGGTGGGGGGTTTTCCTGGGATTGGGGGGGGGGTGTGGGCAGGGCTTTTTTGGGGGGGGGGGGGGGGTTTTTTTTTCCCCGGGGGTTGACCGGATTTAGGGTGTGGGGGGTTGATTTTGGGGCTGCTGGGCTTGGGGCATGGGAGAAAATTGGGTTTTAATTTCGGGGCGGGGTTTCGAGGCGCCCCATTTGGGGGGTTTCTTTGGGGGGGCCCTTGGGTGTTTCTAGCCGGCCCGGCCTTTTTCCCTGGGGAGGCGGTTTTCCAATTTTGGGGGCCATTGGGGGGATTTGCCCTTTTTTTTGGGGGACTGGTTTTTTTTCCTTTCTTTTTTTTTTCCCAGCTTAAAGGGCAAGGGGGTTTTTTGGGGTTTCCCGGGGGTGGACATAAGGGGTTGGGTGGGGTACGGTGTGGGGTCCGGGGTGGGGGGAGGGAAAGTTCCCCCCCTCCCCGTCCCTGAATGGGGAATTTTTCCCTTCGGGCGGAACCGCGGTTTAGACCCCTCTTGGCGGGGCAGGATGTCCCCCGGGCTTTTTTTGAGGGCTCCACCGGGGCGGATGGGTAACCCCCTTTCGTGATTTTTTTTTTTGGGGGGGGGGTCGTTTTGGGTTCCAGGTTTTGGGGGAAAAGGGGGTTGGGGAGCAGAGGTTTCTTTTGTCCTTGGGGTGGTAAAAATTTTCCTTTTCCCGGGGGGGGGGGGGGGAAATTTTCCCCCTTGGGGAAATCCCCTTGGGTTAAGGTAAGGGGGCCGAAATTTTTTGGGGGCCAATTGGGGGGGGTTGTTAGTGGCTTGGGGGTGTTGAGGGGTGAGTTTGGTTTTTGGGGGGGAGGGGCCGGGGTTTCTTTCCGGTTTTCCCCCAGGGGAGGTGGTGGGAGGCAGGAGCTTTTGTTTGGGGCCGGGTTTTTCCCCCTTTTATGGAGGTTGGGAAGTTAGAAGGGTGGTGGGAACCTTTTTTTTTGGGTGGCGTGCGTTGTGGGTGCGGGTTTTTTGGGGGGGGGGGGTTTTAACCCTTTTTTAGTTTTTTGGGGTTTTCTGGCCCTTTCAGAGGGTTTACCCAGCCCTCCCTCGGTGGGTTTTCCTGGGAACCGGGACCCCCAAGTGGGGGGGTTTTACAAGGGGGGGGTTGGGCCCCCCCCCGGGCCCCCCCTTAAAGGGGTTTTTGGGAGGGAAACGGTTTTTAGGCGGGGTGGGGGGGTTGGGGGGGGTTGGCCGGTGAGGAGGGGTTTGGGGGGCCAGTTTTTTTTGAAAGTTTTACTATTTTAGCGGTTAAAAATTCTCGGCCTGCCCACTCCCCCCCCCTCTAACCCCCCCCCCCCCCCTCCTTTTTTCCCCAAAACCTTCCCCAAGGGGAAAAACCTAACACCCAAAACCACACGGGCCCCCCCCCCAAAAAAAAAAACCCCACCCTTTTAAGGGGGCCCCCATGGCACCCCCAAATTTTTGGGTCCCTTTTTATAAAGGAAAAAAAAGAGGGAAAGAAAAGGAAGGAAGAAAAATTAAAAAATTTTTTGGTAAAAGGGGGGGGGGAAAAATTTTTAAAACCCGGGGCTTCCCCGTGAAAAAATTCCCCTTTTTTCTTTCCCAATTTCCCCGTTTCCCCTTTTTTTTCCCCCCTTTTCTTTTTTTAAAAAAATAAACCCAAAAAAAACAAATAACCCCAAAAAAAAAAACCCCCCCCCAAAAAAAAAACCCAAAAACCCCACCACCAAAACCCCCAAAGGATTTCCAAAAATTCCCCTACCTTTTAAATTAAAAAAAAAGGGGGGCGGGATACAAAAAGCGGAAAAAACAAGGGGAAAAGGTTAAAAATAAAAAAGGGAAAACAAAAAAAAGGTTTTGGGGGACCCGTATTTTGGGGAAAAAATAATTTCAGTTGAAGTTTAAAAAAATTTAAAAAGTTTGTTTGGAATAACAAAGGAAAAAAAAATCTTTAAAATTTTTGAAAGGGGTTTTTTTAAAAAAAGGGGGAGATTTCAAAAAAGGGGTTTTGCCCTGTTCCCCCAATTGGGAACTGGGAGGGGGGAACAGGTGTTTCCCGGCCTCTTTCTTTTTTACCCACCCCCACGGGGGCCACCAAACACACAACAACCACACGACCACCACAGTCACACACCACCACACACAAGGCATTTATAGTTCCCCCATGATGTGCTACTATTTGAATGGAAATTCGGGAATCAAAGGATGATCAAAACCTGGCATGGAAAATTAGCCCTTATCTGAAAAGGAGAGATTGAGAACAGTATAGGATGAAAAAGTTGATGAGAAAGGTTTTGTGGGTACCACAAGGATCGAAGTGTTTGAGACCAATAATGTTCATGATATACGTCATGACAGACTGATTAATTGAAATTATATTAGCTTTGTTTGCGGAGAACAACCAACTTGAGAGAAATAGAAACGAAATATAAGATTGTGAAACACTGTGTTAGTGTAATTAACACATTTGGGTAGACTTATCATAAGAGTGTATAAGCAATGTTAACCCTAATTGGTAACTGAGTGTAATGGCGGGGGAGACAGAGAGTGTTTTCGCGGCCTCTGTGTGAACGATTTAGTGTACTCGGGGACCTGGCCACCACAAGTACGTGTCCGTGTCACACACTGTGAATACTACCAAAAAACACAGTGTCTCTTCCACCTTTTGCAATCTGTATGGAGGGACTATGCCCCCGGTAACGTGATTGCAGCGAAAAACAGCCTCTAACGTTTTCCGAAGTGGTTAGATAAGAAAATGACTGAGGACCAAAAAAAAAAAAGCCTGTTGGCGGCAGTCCTTGTATGAGCGCGAAACATAGGGCCTTTTCTTCACGACGCTTCTTGAAAGGTTCCAAGTGCCTAAACGTGTGGTTGAGCTTAGTGACAGTGAGCATTGTCCTCATGTCTTCTGCCTCGTAAGCTTGTTTTTGTGCGACAGGTAACACTTGTCAAGCCAGGCAAGTGAAGTGAGAAATGGCGGGAAAACAGCGTGTGTGAGCCCGTTGGGGTCTGCACGTCAATCTTTGTGACGACTTCAGAGGTATTCTACACTACTGCTCTAACAAAACGTCTTTCATCTCTGCACGTCCTTCAGATGTTTTACTACGCTTGCTGCCCACACGTCTCCAATGGAATTTTATTTCTACCAATGCCTTTCACTCTTGTGACAGCATGCTTCGGCACTAGGCGTGGGAGCGGTTTGATGCAAACAGTTAAAGGGAAACGACCTCATGTTGTTGCATATGCCAGTAGAGTGCTTAATGATGTAGAGTCACGGTACTCAGTAGCTCACCTTGAAGCTCTAGCTGTGGTGTGGGCTCCTAAGCACTTTAAGGAAATTATCTATGGTTATCCCATTACAGTTCACACGGATCGCACTGCGGTGCTGAATCTCTTTAAAGGGAAAACCTTTGTGGTGGTTCATCACCATTCAGGAATTTGATCCTACTATCAAATATATACCTGGAACCAAAAATCATGTTGCAGACGCACTTTCACGCAACATTCCAGTAGCAGTGCTCTCAGACACTTCAAATTTCTCTCTACAAGACTTATCGAATGCTCAACGCCAAGATCCTGTGTGGTCAAAAGTGATGTATGCACTAGAGTCTGGAGATGAATCTTTATTGCCTAAATTGTCAGTTCCACTTTTACAGTGTTTCAATAGTTGAGGAAGTTCTTTGTCGTAAGGTCCACTATGGACGAGAACACGGTTACTCAACTAGTTATTCCTACGAGTCTAGTGGAAACTGCTTTAAAAATCATTCATAACATGCCTCAAGCAGGACATCCAGGTAGAGACAGAACCTTGTCCGCTGCAAGTCGTAAGTTTTATTGGCCTACCATGCGCATCGATGCAGAGAAACATGTAACCAATTGTCGTTCATGTACAACCAAACCAAGGGTACTACGAAAACTGCTCCTATCCTTGAATATCCTTTACCTGAGTCGTCCTTTGACACCGTAGGCATCGACTTATTGCAGCTTCCTCGAAGTCATCAAGGGTCACCATATGTACTAGTATGTGTAGATCACTTCACACGTTTTGTGATTCTAGTTCCCTTGCCTAACAAGTCTGCTATAACTGTTGCTCATGCTCTAGCTTCAAATTTAATTTGCCCCTACACAACTCCTAGAGTACTGATTTCAGATAATGGCCCTGATTTGCTAATCAAATTCTTCATAACAACTGTGAGCAGTTCAAGATTAAGCAAACTTTCAGTACTGCTTATCACCCTGCGAGTCAATGGGTTAGTAGAAAGGACTAATAAGATGATTTTGATGTCCTTCGCCATTATGCTGACGAGTTTCATGACTCTTGGGAAGACTGGCTACCTCATGTAGCGGCTTTGATAAATGGTTCAGTAAATTCCTCTACAGAAAGACTCCACATTTCATTTTGTATGGTGTCGACAAGCGACTACCTTATGGTGTGCTTTTGCAATCTCCTGTCCCTGTCTACTCAGTGGACGATTATCCTAAAAATTCAACTAAGATCCTTTCAGATCATTCACAGATCAGTTCGGGAAAACTTAAGGCTTCTCGTCAGGAGATGATGCGTAGACAGCATAGTAAGGCTTGTCCTGTTGCAATTTCCATAGGTGATTTTGTTATGAAACGTTCTCCAGAACGCCAAAATAAGTTGTGTTCTAAACTTTTCAGGACCTTATTTGGTCACAAGTAAATTCAGGGGAACAAATTCATACTTCTTGATCAAATCATAATACTACAGACGTAGTACATGCTGATGGCTAAAGAGAGTCAAGCTGACCTCTCATGCACTGACCAAGCCCACAACTTAGGTCAACATGCCTTAATGTTCTCATGTTTTATTATTAGCATTATGATTAGTATTACAATATTATTTTTGCTAGTATTGTATTTTTAAGTTACATTCGTATTTGTGTATATGTATTTTGATGATGAAACCTTGGTTCCTTGGGCCAAGCAGAATTATGACTGAGGACACAGTGAGGTGTGGCCGAGCGATGTGTTAGTGTAATTAACACAGGTGGGTAGACTTATCATAAAGGATGTTATAAGCAAATGTTAAACCCTAATTGGTAACTGAGTG
The DNA here is from genome assembly GCA_016584305.1 of Chionoecetes opilio. NCBI lineage: Eukaryota > Metazoa > Arthropoda > Malacostraca > Decapoda > Majidae > Chionoecetes > Chionoecetes opilio. Next base: position 14,986 of record JACEEZ010011860.1, read on the forward strand.
GTAATGGCGGGGGGAGACAGAGAGTGTTCCCGCGGCCTCTGTGTGAACGGTTAGTGTACCGGGGACCCTGGCACGCCACAGACGTGTCGTGTCACACACTGTGAATAATACCAACCAAACAACACCATGTCTCTATCCACCTTATTTGCAACTGCATATAGGGAGGGCCTAGTGGCCCCCGGTATAACACTACAAGATTACCTTAACAAGATCTACGAATGGAGCAAAAGATGGGAATGGAATTTAATGTGAATAAGTGTCATGTGATGGAAATTGGAAAAAGCGAAGAGAGATGAATGGCAATATATAAAATGGGAAATGCAGTAATTACAAAGCTTCATGAAGAAAAGGACCTGGAGTGATAATACAAAATACCCTACCAGAAAAACATATAAATACAATATCTGGAGATACGTACCGGATGTTAAAGAATAATAGAGTGGCATTTCATTACATGGACAAAATATGACGAGAAAGATCATTTCTACAATGATCCGACCAAAAATTAAAAATGCTGCTATTGTATGGTCCCCATATAAAAGAAGCATTTGAAAAAGTTGGAGAGGATACAGAGAATGGCAACAAAGATGGTACCAGAGCTAGAAAAACTTTCTAGGAGGAAAGTTGCATGCAATAAAGTTACCAGCACTTGAGCAGAGAAGAGAAAGAGGAGACTTAATAACAATTTTTTAAGCTGATAACAAAGATGGAAGAAACAGACAATGGAGATACTACTGACTCGGAAACAAAGAGGAGGTCGATACACAAGAGGACATACAACAAATAGGAAAAGGGAGATGTCTGAACAACATAAAGAAGTAGTACAGCTTCCCTCATAGTAATGTAGAAGTTTGGAATGGAATAACGAGGAGGTGATATCGGCACATAATGTGCACCAATTGAAAAAAGACTGGATAAATGTAGATACGGAGACGGGACCTCACGAGTGTAGCTCAGGCCCTGTAAACACAACTAGTAAATACATACCTACACATATAGGTAGACTCTTATTGCTCCGTATCATAACATTCTATGTATAGTATATTCGGTGCAACATTATGAATACTTAATGATTCCGTAATCAGTGCAATTTATATCCTGTATTCTGCTTCACACGCATCAAACAAATAAGTAACATAAATAAAGTTTAGACTTGTGATGTGGATTTATAATGCATTAACAAGGGCTGGGCAGCGATGATACAAGTATACTGGAACTGTGAGCGTGTGGTGAGGGCTTGACGGAAAGGGAAGGCAGGACTAAGGAATACAGGATGAACTATTTTCTCAAGAGTCAGATTATGTTATTGTACCCTTTTTGTTTGTCATTTATTTAGGTCTAGGAAAGTATATAATAGTTTTATTTATACTGAAAATAGGTATAAAAAAATAATAACAACATTATGATATTGTGTTCTCTAATGCATTTTGCACATTTTAGAAATCTCGCCAACCGCCCAGAAGACTTTCGCGACCCCTCGAGGGGTCGCGACCCCCCCGTTTGAGAACCCCTGCCGTAAATAACACTTTAGTCGCCACCTGCAGTGATGTCGCCAGGCGCCATATATTATGAATTATAGCATCACTACTGATTTGTATGTGCCACTGAAGATGATACACAGTAGTTTATATCATGACTATTATCTACCCTGTTTTCAGCGTTGTTTTATGCTTTGTATCTGCAAGTATATACGGTTTCAAATTTCCCTACTCGTTTTTTTTTCGGGCGACGACGACGGCGGGAGGACACCTAAACATAAACACTAATGGCGACCTTAGTTGTAGCCGTTAACAACGTCGCCACTCGGTTTATTGTTGCAAATTGTTCATTTTTAGCCCTAATATGACACAGATGAAGACACAAAATGATACAGACTCTCCAGATAGCCCCTTCTAACTTTCCTGAAATCATGGATGTAGAAATGTAAGTATTAACGCCACCAGTCGTCTGTAAATAAAAAAACCCGTTGTCTGGCGAATTTAGTGTTATTAATTAACGATTAATTGAACGATTCTTGAAGAATATGAGGTTGGTCTTTTTTCTGTTAAGTTTTAGTTATTAGTCAAAATAATCAACTCCCTAATACATCCTGAATCCTGTTGTAAAGTGTTGTGTAATAAATACAAAAATGTATCTGCAGAAAGTAGATTGATATCATCAGCAAAATATAATAATTCATATATTGCTAACTTCACTAAGTCATTGATATATACATATATTCAAAAACAGAATTGGGCCCAAATTATCCTTGTGAACTCCCTGCTTTATGCTGCCAAAAGAAGAAAATACATTATTGCAAAATACAGATTGTTTTCTGTCCGTGAGATAACTTTTAAAAAGCTGCAGTGGCACCCCTCTTAACCCTACATGATTATATTTTATCATCAATATTATGGTGGTCTAAAAAATCAAAGGCCCGTAACAAATCAAGAAACACACCAGCTACCTGATATATATTGTCAAAATATTTATAGACCTGTGCCTTAAACTGCATTAATGCTGTGTCTGTTGACCT
>JACEEZ010011860.1:22500-30624 GCA_016584305.1 Chionoecetes opilio
GAGGCAGTCCTCTTGTGCCCACTGGAGCACCAGGGCTGCCCTATCTTCGTCGTCCTATGGGCCGCTGATCTGCTGCCTCAGCTGAGCCGTAACTGGGCAGGACAGCAGGTATGGCTCAAACTGGCGGTTTGGGTGGAGTCGCCTGAGGCCTCCACCTCTTTACATTGTTGCCACTTTCTCAAACGCCCACTGTGAGAAACTACACTTGCCTCGTTCCCTCCTACATGAGGTGATTATCTCTTTCACCAGCCAGCGATGGTTCACCTCTCAAGTGTTTGTTGGCCAGCCATGCCAATACCCCCACCCCCGTGTCCAGGGGTAGGGGTAGTCTAGCCAAGGTGATTCCAGTGCCGCTCTAAACTGGGAAGGCAGACATCTCAAACTCTCAACCCGACAACACCTCCCACCATCTGCTGCTGTTCTCATCATCCTGAAGGCACTCCTGGAGACTTGGGCTCCCTTCCAGACTGCCCTTCGACTGTCCAGACTCATATCAACGCTCCCAGCTGCATGAGGTGTTAAGTATGTTGCTGAGTATTGCTGCCGCACGTCTCCTCCTCCAGACTGCTGTACAGGGAGTTATTGGGTGCTATACCCCTGTTCTGAGATTACTATTGATTAGTTCCAGGAGCAGGTCGCTGTTTGGTTGATGTTATTTGGCTGTTAGCCAGTTATTGCTACTTTTGCTGTGTAAATATATTCGTGGTGTCATACTCCGTGACTTTAATTCCCAACCATTATCAAGATTGATAATATTTATTGATAGCCCTGACATATTTGGCGACCTCGCCAGGAAATGACCCGTCAGGGTGGCATGGTTGGTAGAGTCGTGAGCTTGCGTGTGCAGAGTCCCTGCGCATTCGGTCAGTGGTTAGAGTCCACCAAGTTCGTCCTGGCATGGTGGCGCTTTGTATAGTCAATAACCTTGTAGTTGGTACTTGCAAAGTGTCTAGATAGCATCAAAGTATCTTATCTTATCGCCAGGAAATGACTATAAATTAAGTATTATACTTCTAGAGGTTGTGGACATAAATTTAAAGTCTCTACTGCGCGCCATTGCTACCTGAGGCCCTGGAGCAGTGCTTGAAAACTTTTGATTTTAAAAGTATTTTACTTGAGGTGTTTTCAGTCTCTATTTTTTTCTGTATATTTCTCTTATTGGTTTTTGTTGGGTTTTGGTGTTTGGTGATATAATTTGTTGATTTTTGTGTATAATCTGTGTTTGGCCTGCAATGTCTTCCTTCGAAGCAATGAAGGAGTAGGGCGAAGCCCTCGGTCTGCAAGGAAAGGAGGTTCGCCAGTGTATCCTGGAACAAAACTCGAAAGGGAAGAAAGACAAGCTGAGAGAGCGAGATAGACAAGCTGCAGAGAGACAAGTTGCGAGGGAGAAAGATTTTAAACTGGCAGAAATTGCAGCTCATGGTAGGCCCTCAGTCCTATTACCATCTGATCCTGTCTCCTGGCCTAGTCTACCACCATACAAGGATGAAGAGGACATTGCCACCTACTTAACGAGGTTCGAACGAGTGGACGAGCTGCTGGTACTACCAAGAAATACCTTCGCCGTTCGTATGGGTTGCCTCTTTCATGGGAAAGCTGCTGAGCTCTACACGTCCCTTCCATCATCTAACACTAAGGATTATGAGTTACTGAAGCAAGCCTTGTTAACAGGATTTAGTAAGACTCCAGATGTATACCGGGTGAATTTTAGGTGAGCCAATATTAAATAGGACATAACTACACTTAGTTCGTTACCCAGCTATCGAGGATGCTTGATTCTTTGGGTTGAGTCCTCATCTGGGCGAAACCTATGAGGATACGAGGCAATTTATTATTTTTTAGTAGCGGCTTGGGCCGGGTCTCGATGTCAAAGGTCTTGTATCTCATTTATGATGGCTCACTGTACCTAATAATTGGACGAACAGGACCTGTATATATTTGTGTCAGTTGTGGTCACAGTATGGTTTATCTCAATCACATACCAATCTGCAAAATAACAGTTGCAAGGTTAGGTTTAAACATTTGTAAATTTCATGACATTTAAAATCCTGAGATTCTTAGTAAGAAAAGAGTGCACATTATGTAGATATTTGTAAATAAATGCAAGTGTGTATGTCATGTCATATGTTGTAGAAGTCTGCTCACATCATTTTAACCATTCATACTTAATTCTCATGATTTAAATGTAGGGTAAAGTTTTACACAGCTGTCTATTTTGTCAAAGTAATTAAGGAAAAATACACCTTTATTCACAATTTTATGAATCTTAATGAAGAAAAGAAACAAACATGACTCATTGGGAATCAATGTGTACGGAAGGTACTGCATTCATATAATTAAGGTGGTGTGTAAAATTGTACACACACTTTTACAGTGTAATAAAGTGTTATGGTGATTTGGGCTCTTCATAAGCAATTTTATTTGGATTCAGCACTCCTTAAAACCTAACGAAAAGACACCTTAAATTTGTATATATGCATTTATAAAGTCAAAATATTGAACATTCACGGTGAATATTTGTGGCCATTTTGTAACTTCAAAATGGCCGCCATAACGGATTTAAAAAAGTTGGAAACATTGGTTTTCCACTTTATATAGACCTTTACTTCATGAAAATGCAAAAATTAGCAACTCCCCACAAAACTCTAGCTGAATTACATAGTGGCCCTGACTATATAAGGAGTTAAAAGGAAGTTGTAGCCTACTCTATTACAGATGAAGAGATTCCAAATCGGGGGAAGGCTAGTAGGGGGCATGGTCATAAAAAACCCAGACTAGACCATCATACATTTGTTATGATTCGTGGGATTGAACTTCCTACACCACTCCTACTAAGAGCAGATTTTTTTGCTAAACATGAACATAATCCTAAAGGTAGAGCGAACGAGGAAACACGGTACAGAAAGCGCGTGAACTACCATAGACGGGTGGATTTCCCCACAGTCTATTAAACTGTGGATTTTCCCACAGTCTATTAAACTGTGGATTTTCCCACAGTCTATTAAACTGTGGATTTCCCCAGTCTATTAAACTGTGGATTTTCCCACAGTCTATTAAACTGTGCAATTTCCCACAGTCTATTAAACTGTGAAATTTCCCACAGTCTATTAAACTGTGAAATTTTCCACAGTATTAAACTGTGAATTTCCCCAGTCTATTAAACTGGATTTTCCAACAGTCTATTAAACTGTGGATTTCTCCACAGTCTATTAAACTGAAATTTCCCACAGTCTATTAAACTGTGAAATTTTCAACAGTCTATTAAACTGTGAATTTCCCCACAGTCTATTAAACTGTGGATTTCCCCACATTCTATTAAACTGTGGATTTTCCCCACAATCTTTTAAACTGTGGATTTTACCACAGTCTATTTAAATTTAAAATGTGGATTTCACCATAGTCAGTACGAGGTCCGAAGTAGAAATGTGCATGATAAAAGAGGCGGAAGAAAATGCCGATGAAAGGGATGACCAGAGACAAGAGGAAAGTCCCTGACCGAAAATGCTAGTGTGCGAACCAGTACAGATACTGATAGGATTTTAAGTTTCACATGATGAGGAGAAATATCAGGTTTATATTATAAGTATAATATCCGGGAGTTATTGCAAGCATACTAAGCAAAGTGTGGAAATACGGGTAATCAGAAATGAACTGACTCTCAAGCTTATAACATTCAAAAATATAATTTATCATAATGAAACAGTGATACATTATACACTACGATACGAGCATTCGAAACTTTATTAACTCTTACTGCGTCGATGACGTAAATTTAACGCACCAACTATTTTGACACTGGCGTCAATGGCGTTAATTTAACACCGTGCCAATGGGGGCCCCAGACATAACTACGTCACGGTTTGTTACATCGGTGCATTGTGGGGATAAGGCGGGGTCGCCGCGGGTGGACCTACGAAGGGAAAACTACGGCGATGGAAGAAATTTTGAGTTATTTTGCGCTAAATTAATATTCCAGGTGCTATATTACTGTGCTCTGTTCTCGCTTACAACACTATAGAGAAGACCTGAGGTAATGGCTGATGTGCAGAGGCTTCTAAACCAAGAAAACAGAGTTATAACAGAGCCTCGTCAAAAGGTAAGCAACTGGTAGGTACGTAATGTGTCCCTACCACTTGCTTACTTCTTAATGAGACTCTGCTGTGACTGTTTTCCTGGTTTAGAAGCCCTTGCACATCAACCATCACCTCAGGTCTTCTCTATGTTGTCAGCGAGAACGGAAATATAGCACCTGGAATATCAATTTCGTCCAAAGAACTCGAAATTTTTTCCTCGTCGTAATCTTCTCTTTGTAGGTTGTACATATTCATGGTTATGATAGTATTAAAATACCTTATTGAGTTCCTTTTGTTGTCTTTCCTCATAATAAGTAGTGGTACATCATGGTTTAAGTGTTACTTGACGAGCCAATGAATACTCTTGAGTCTATACCAACATCACCAACTTTTGCTTTGATATTCTTATTACTCCATCCATAAACAAGTTGCATAACCACGGTGACATTACCCATCCTTGCCTCATGGTACCTGGTCTGGTCTCCCGATATTTTTATCCCTACAAAAATGGGGGAAACTCGCCGACGGTAATGGTTAGGTTAGGTTCCCTTTGGGTTTGGGTAAAGGTCATTGGGTTGGTATTCATAATCACGGGTAAAACTTATTACTACATACTACCCCACTCCATACAAACTCTTAACCCTTCATTACACCCCACATCCCTCCCAGTCTACTCTGTCATATGCTTTGGTTTATCCAGATGAACCCGAATCATTTTGGGTGGACAAAGCTTTTTTTTTCTGATTGTTTTGAATAAATCGGGTTAACCGTTTCGTCGCTATTTTTTTTTTTATTTATTTTTTTTTTTTTTTTTGAAAAAATGAAAAGAAAAAAAATTGAACCTAAACCAAACCTAACCTCCTTTACCTATACCTAACAACCCTCCCCTAACCATACCAAACCAAACCTTTCCTACCTAAAAAAAAAAATAGAAAAACAAAACACCCTTAGCTAAAAAAATAAAAAAAAAAAAAAAAAATTGCGCAGAAACGGTTAGCAGTTCATTAAAAACACTAAAAACACCCAAAAAAAATATTTTTCGTCCCCCAAAAGTGATTTTCGGTTTTCATTGGACTAATCCCAAAAAGCTTGACAGAGTAGACTGGGGGGGAATGGGAAATGTATTGAAGGGTTAAAGAGTGTGTATGGAGTGGAGTATGTATGTATAACTAAAAAGCTTTTCCCTGTGTTTAGAAACCAAACCCTAACTGACCTTTCCCAAACCAACGGAAACCCTAACCAAACATTACCGTCGGCGAGTATTCCCGTTTTGTGTAGGGGAGCATTTCGATAGACGAGAGTACCCAGGTACAGAGGCAAGCAGGGGCGAGCTAAGACATTTTGGGGCCCCGGGGTTTTATTTCCCTGGAAAAAGGCCCCCCTAAATTTTGGGCAGGTGTTTGGAGGGGGGAGGCGAGTAAAGGGGCCCCAAACCAGGGGGGGGGGTTTCGGGTGTTTTTTTTGAAAAAAACATATTTTAGTGCTTTTTGACATTTTCTGGGGGGCTTTTTAAAGCCCAAAAACCTTTTTAACCCAAATTATTTTCAGCATATGAGTGCTGAATTTTTTCGCACGGGAGATCAGCACTGATTGAGTGATGCTTTGGGGACCCCCAAAAATCAAGATTCACTCTCTTGGGGGCCCCGGGGGGGGATTTCAAAAAAGCCCCCCTTTTGCCCCCCCTCCTTAGCCGCCACTGAGGGCAAGGATGGGAATGTCACCGTGGTTATGCAGTTGTTTATGGATGGATAATAAGATAAACAAAAAAATTAAACCCAACCATTTCCGTCGGGGAGTTTTTCCCGATTTGTGTAGGGAAAAAAAATTTGGTAGACGACAGTCCCAGGTACCATGAGGCAGGGGTGGTAATGTCACCGGGGTTTTGCAATTGTTTTTGGGTGGAGTAATAAGATAAATCAAAACAAAATTAACCTAACCATTTTCCGTCGGAGTTTTCCCGATTTGTGTAGGGTAAAAATACGGTGCGCAGTACCAGGTACATGAGGCAAGGATTGGAATGTACCGGGGTTATGCAACTTGTTTATGGATGGGTAATAAGATAAAAATCAAAGCAAAATCAACCTAACCATTACCTTCGGCGAGTTTTTCCCGATTGTGTAGGGATAAAAATATCGGTAGACAAGTAAGGTACCATGAGGCAAGGGTGGGTAATGTCCCGTGGGTTTTGCAACTTGTTTATGGTGGAGTAATAAAAAACAAAACAAAATTTAAAAACCTTCCGTCCGGTTTTCCCGTTTGGTAGGGATAAAAATTCGGTAGACGACAGTACCAGGTACCATGAGGCAAGGATGGGTAATGTCACCCCTGGTTATGCAACTTGTTATGGTGAGTAATAAAATAAAACAAAGCAAAATTAACCCAACCCTTACCGTCGGCGAGTTTTCCCGATTGTGAGGGGTAAAGAATCGGTAACGACAGTACCGGTAGCTATTCTCAATGCGTTCGCCCTTTTCGGCAGATTTGGGGGCCTCTACGCTGGCTTTAGCTCCCAAAAATAACCACAGGATTTTCTTTAAAAAAACCCCATTTTTGATTCCCCAAAAAAGTTACTATTGGTTTAAATGTATCGGGAAACCCAACCAACCTAACCTTTAAAAACCCAAAGTTGCAAACTCGTTGGAAAAATTTGCAGCGGCCTGCCGAAAAGGGCCAAGCATTGAAATATATATATTGAGAGGATGTTATTATTATTGTGTAGACATGGTACTAAAATTGCACGGGCCCAGTCCTCCCTAACCCCTCATCAATATTTTTTTTTTTTTTCATCATTTTTAATACCATCCCTACTTAGTAGTGGTTGTAGACTTGGCCGATTAAGGGAAGTAGTTTTTTGTTGTACTATGGTAAGTAGTAGAAATGTGCTTCATAAAACCACACCACCACCACCGTCTCGTGTGAGTGGCGCAAACACATAAATGTATCTATGTTTTTTTACTGAGGTTTCTCTCGTGGGTTTTAGCTCCGAAACTAACCACAGGATTTTCTTGAAATAACCTCATTGTGATTCCCACACAAAATTCTATTGTTAAAGTGTATCTGAAACCCAACCTAAACCCAACCTTTAAACCAAAATTTTAAAAAATCGTTAGGGAAAATTTGCGAGCGCCGCCCAAAAGGGCGAACGCATTGAGAAAATTAACCAGGACCATGAGGCAAAGGGTGAGAATGTCCCGTGGTTATAACTTGTTTTTGGATGGGTAGTAAGAAAATCAAAAACAAAGGGTTGGTGAGTTGGTATAGACTCAAGAGTATGCATTGGCTCGTCAAATAACACTTAAACCCTGATGTACCCCCTTTTATGAGGAAAGACAACAAAAGGAACTCAATAATAAGGGATTTTTTTACTATCATAACCATAAATGTACAAAACCCACAAAAAAAGACTACGCGAGGAAAAAAAATTTGAGTTGTTTTGGCCGAAATTGATATTCCAGGTGCTATATTTCCGTTCTCCCCTGACAACATAGAGAAAACCTGAGTGATGGTTGATGTGCAAAGGCTTCTAAAACCCGGAAAACATCACAGCAAGCCATTTAAAAAGAAGAAATGGGAGGGCACTTTCGTACCCACCAGTTGTTACCTTTTGACGAGGCTCTGTTTTGACTCTGTTTTTTGGTTTGAAAATCGCACATCAGCCATTACCCCAGGGGCTTTCCCATAGTTTGTCACGAAACAAGCACAGTAAAAAAAGACCTGGAATACAATTTTGCGCAAAAAAACTCTAAATTTTTTCCATCGCCGAGTTTTCCCTTCTAGGTCCACCCGCGGCGACCCCGCCCATCCCAAATGGGGACCCATGTAAACAAAAAACCGTGACGTAGTTTGGGTAGGGTCCCTTACCCAGTAAAGTCCCCTTAATTTGTACCTGTGTGGACTTCGTATTTTTCACATTATCACAAGACGAACAACACTAACCCAGTGGTTGGGTAAATTTGGGACTTCCCTTATAAGGAAATTTGGGTCGGTTTTGTCCACTTTTAGCAACGTATTTTTTATGTCATGGGTTTACTTTCAGGGCCCCCCCCAACCG